>JAHFWL010001323.1:0-26631 GCA_021292165.1 Shinisaurus crocodilurus | reverse complement strand
AATCGACTGTTTGTTTATAACAAGTTTAATTGAGTGAAGCGGGTCAGGGAGATAAGGAATTCACAGTTAATAAAAACTGTCGAAGCGTGAAACCGCAATACACAATTGAAGGCAATGAGGCTTGGAAGAGAGCACAGTCAGATATCATACGAAATACAAGAGTCTAAGCGTATCCTATCTAACACCGAAGAACCTACCTAGGCTGCTGCTAGAATTTCAGCTGGACTTAAAGTATACTACCAAGGCCACCCCCTTGGGGTTGAGTTCCCTGGGCTGGCCTTAGCCCTACGGCCCATTCTATACAGTCCTGCACCTTGTTCCCAACAACAAATGGAGCCCCCTCGCCCCCTCCTCTTACTCCCTCCCCTCGGGGAACAGGATGAACTGGTTTTACTCAGCAGGGGTTGTGGAGGTCCTTGGTAGGTGCTTGAGGGTGCTTTGGGGTATTCTGCAGCTCTTTGAGACTGGGGGGGGGGGCATTGAGGGGTGAATGCAAATGTGTCCTGTGAGCTGAGCCTTTCTGCCCAAGGCAGGGATTATGCAGGTGACTGTGACAAAGTGTGTATGGTTGGTCAGGCTTTCTCTCCATAAAAGCCCTCAGTCCATTGCATTATAGGAGGTGAGCGTTTATCCTTCCAGTTTTGTAATAGCAGCCTTTTACCTGTCAAAAGGGTGCAGAGAATCCATTTCCTCTTCCATTTGTTAATTTCCATGATGCAGGTTAATAATTTCAAAGAGCGTGCACATCAGTGAATATTAAAGACTCTTCCAGTACAAAATTTATCTGTGTAATAAACTCCCTGCAAAAGGAAGCAAGCAACTAATGTACATTGCCAAAACATATATTTAAAAGGATTAGCTGCATTGCACCGCCAGCAATTAGCCGAATTAGACAATCCCTTATTAAAGAATCGTTGCAGTGTCCAAAAAACACGAAACAAAAGTTTTTGCTGAATAAGACGCAGCCTAAGATCCACAGATGCAACAGGTATAGACGCCAAAGCGGCGATCCACTGATTTGGCATTTTGTGGTGGTGCCAACAGCAGTATCTCAAATTCCCAAATGTGCCCACGGGCCTAAAAAGGTTGGGGACCCTTGATCTAGAATCATAGATCCTGTTGGGACTGTGGAGGTCATGTAGTCCAACCCCACCCACCCCAAATGATGCAGGATCAGTAATGCAGGATGCAACCACAGCTTCCCTGACAGATCTATCCCACGACCCTCCAGCTTCTACTTGAGCATCTCCAGCGAAGGAGAGCCCACCACTGCCTCTCAAGGCAGTCTTTCCAGTGCCAAACGGCTCTTACTGTTCGGATGGTTCTCCTAACATTCAGCTGAAATCTGTGTCCTTGCAATTTCCACACATGGTGGAAGCCCTTGTCTGCTAAAGCAGCAGAGGGATAATCTCCCATCTTCTGCAGGTGACAGTGCTTCAGATATTTGAACTACCGCTACCATGTCTCCCTTTTGGAGAAGCACTCAGGGGCCAGGGAGCACATTCCAGTGGTGGACTGGGACAAAGGCAAAATGACAAAAAAAGCACCAGCATCTTTTAGCTTAAAGCTGCTGCTACTGCTGTTCACTAACCCTTAGGAGAGGCATGTCAACCTGTTAAGAATGGGTAAACCACCAGGAAACCACCAAATGATTGGTGGATGTGGGAAAGGGGCCGTGTCAGGGGAAGGAGTGGTACAGTCCACTCTACTTCATCAGGATTCTACCATCTCAATCTGCTTCATGGGTAGACCGGGCCTAACTCTTGCATATGAGCCTGCCTTGAGTTTTAAGATCTTCTGGGGTTGCCCTTCTCTCAGTACCGCCACCAACAGAGGCATGTTTGGTGGAGACACGAGAGAGGGCTGTCAGGCCTCCCCTCTGCCTCCACCTTGTCCTTCCCACCACCTGTCACCGCCTCCGCAAGCGCTTAAAAAATCAACACTCTCTTAATCTCCTCCGCTGCCATCAACCCCTTCAGGGTAACTGTGAAGAAGGACTGCCAACCGGTCCTTTACTCAAGACCAGAAATCAAAGGTGCAAGACTGCCAGCCTTAGCTCTGCTGTCTTGACACTGATTCTCTCAGGGCCTTGCCCTGTCTATACTCTGGATTTAGCACTGAACCACAGAGGAACCACACACACCGTGTGGGGTAAAACCAGGAAGGTTTATTTCAGGTAAACAGATTACAACAAAAGGTGGGAAATGAGGGAAGGGGAAAAGGTGGGGAAGACACTTTGGTATACACAGTAGAGCTACAAAATAACAAAGCTAGTTCCTTTACTATATATCTACCCAGGCACTCTCTTTACCTGGGGGCTGGTCCTCTTCCAGGGTTGCCTTAGCTACTCTGTGCTCCTTCATGTGCAGACCACAACACAGGTTGGTGGTCCCCCTTGAGGGCTTGCCTCAGCACAGCCCTAAAATTTCAGCTAGTTTCACTGAGAGCTACTCGGGGCTGGATCCTGAGGTCAGACTGAAGCCCTGGACCTCCGTGCAGCTTGCTGCCCATGATCAACAACGAACCCCATTAGCCTCAGCAGCAGTATAGATTCTTCCCCCCACACACACACACCCCTCCTTTCAGTAGCTCAAGTGTCTTTAGCCAATCAGGATGAACTTCATCTGGTTAGGCAGGGTGGTGGTGGTTCTTTCCTCATGACTAGGGGATTTGAGAACATTTGCATATGAATATCTGAGGTACAGGGGCATCAAAGGGACAGGGGAGACTCTGTGGCATGGGGGGCCCAACATTTGCATGACTTTCCCAGCCCCCAGCTGGGATTATCATGTTTACAGGTGTGGAGGTGTGCGTGTGTGTGTGTGTGTGTGTGTGTGTGTGGTGCAGGAAACTGTGAGGCTTTTCCCTTCGCAGTAACTTATTCAGACCACTCTTTTTATGTTTTAAAAATGAAACAAGTTTATTTAATTACAATTAAGGGTAGGGAAATAGATAGGTTTTTTTGTTGTTTTTTTTAAAAAAAATTTTATTGAATTTTCCAAAACAACATTTGGCTTCTGCCTCATTGTCTGACAAACATTACCAATCCTTATCCAATCTAAGTTTCTTCTATTTTCACAGAAAGAATTTCTATCACCTTACCAATATTCAGAAATCAAAACCAAAAGTTATTAATTCACTTTCCCTCCTCCCCAAGAATTCCACCAGAGGTTTCCAGTCTTTCTTGAATGAAGTTAAATTTTTTCTCTAATTAAACAAGTCAATTTTGCCATCTCTGCTAAGTCCAACATTTTCAACAGCCAGTCTTCTATAGTTGGTATAGTGCTTCTTTCCATTTTGAGCATAGATTATTCTTGCTGCCGTCATCATATATTGTAATAATGTTCCATGGTCTTTCTCAAGTTGTAAATCCATTATACCCAATAAAACATTTCTGGTTTCAGTTTAATATTCACTTTTAAAATCTTTTGTATCCATGTGTGTATTTGTACCCAATATGTTTTCACTTTTTTACATGTCCACCAAACATGATAAAATGTTCCTTCATGACTTTGACATTTCCAACATACATTTGACACATTATTATACATCTTAGCCAATTTCACAGGAGTTAGGTACCAACGATACATCATCTTGTAAAAATTCTCTCTAAGATCAGAACACAATGTAAATTTTATACCTTTAGTCCACATGCGTTCCCATTGTTCCATCATTATAGTATATCTAAAGTTCCTTGCCCATTTAACCATACAGTCTTTAACTTGTTCTTCTTCTGTCCCAAACTTCAACAAAAATTTATACATTTTTGCAATTACATGATCATCACCTGTACACAATTGTATTTCAAATTCAGACTTATCCTGTTCTATATCATACATTCTTTGTCCACTTTAAATCTCTCTAATAATTGCATGTATGAGAACCAGTGTAAGTTATAACCTTCTGTTACTAAACAATCCCGTGTTTTAATCCAGTGTGTTCCCTGATGCAATTCCAATATTTCTCGGTATTTTAACCAGTTCTCATTGCTTGTCATTTCTTTCCTGTATAATGCCTCTTGGGGTGATATCCATAAGGGTAATTTTGGGCATAACCTAGGCTTGTATTTGTTCCAAACTCTTAGTAACGCCCTTCTGATATAGTGGTTCTTAAAATCTACATTAACCTTAGCTTTGTCATACCACAAATATCCATGCCATCCAAACCTTAGATCATGCCCTTCTAATTCTAGCAGTCTATTATTTCTCAATGTCACCCATTTCTTCAAACAAACAAAACAGCAAGCATTAAAATACAATTTCAAATCAGGTACACCCAATCCACCCCTTTCTTTCGTATCCTGTAAAACTATATATTTAACACGTGGTTTCTTTCTTTGCCATATAAATTTAGATAAGTCCTTTTGCCATTCTTTAAAGGGCACATCATTAGTTAAAATTGGCAGTGTTTGAAATAAAAACATCATTCTTGGTAAAACATTCATTTTTATCACAGAAATCCTACCCAACAAAGACAATTTTAGTTTCTCCCATTTCAACATATCATTTTTAATTCCTAACCATATCTTAACATAATTGTTTTGAAACAATGTGGAATTCGAATTTGTCATTATGATACCAAGATATTTTACTCTTTTTCAATTTTAAAACCCGATGTTTGCATCAATATCTGTTGGTCTTCCGCTCTCATATTCTTCACCAACATTTTTGTTTTTTCATGATTTACCTTGAATCCTGCCAACCCCCCAAACTCATTTAATTTATCCAACAGAGTTTGCACTCCTTGTAGTGGATTTTCCAAGACTATCATCAAATCATCTGCAAAAGCTCTCAACTTGTATGATTCTTTTTTATTTTTTATTCCCAGGATTCTTCCATCTTGCCTAATATCTCTAAGCAAAACTTCTAGAACTAAAATAAACAATAGTGGAGATAATGGACAGCCTTGTCTTGTTCCCTTTTGTATCATACAGGGCTTTGTCAATTCACCGTTAACAATTATTTGTGCTTTTTGTGTCGAATATATCGATTTTACTCCTTTAATAAAATTCTCTCCAAAATCCATTTCATTCATTACTCCAAATAAAAAACTCCAGTTCACGTTGTCAAAAGCTTTTTCAGCATCCAAAAAAATCAGTGCTGCTTGTTTTTCATTATGACAATTTAAATATTCCAACACATCCAACGCAGTTCTAATGTTATCTCTTAATTGTCTTTTAGGCAGAAAACCACATTGATCCTGATGAATAAACTCTTGTAAAATTTTCTTTAATCTTTCCGATAGAATCATTGTAAATAATTTGTAATCATTATTCAGTAGTGAAATTGGCCTGTAATTTTTAACAGAAGTCAAGTCTTGTCCTTCTTTAGGTATCAATGCAATATTAGCCTCTCTCCATGTATCTGGTAACTTCCCATTTTGTAGGATATTATTCATAGTCCTTTGTAGTGGTTGTAACAACTCATCTTCAAAACATTTGTAATAAATTACTGACAATCCATCAGGGCCTAGTGTTTTCCCTTTTTTAGATTTTTTAATTGCTTCAGATAATTCTTGTATAGTTATAGGGCCATTCATAATTTGTCTTTGATATTCTGTAATCTTTGGTAAATTTTGCCGTTGCAAATAATCTTCTATTCTTTTTTCAGAAATTTTCCCCCTTTATATAATTGTGAATAAAATTGAAAAAACGCTCTTTTCATACCCAAATTATCCATTATTTCAGTGTTGTCTTCCAACAGCTTAAGTATTACTCTCTTCTCTCTCTCTTTCCTTATTTTATATGCCAACCATTTCCCTGGTTTATTAGCAAATTCAAAGTTCCTTTGCTTGGCATAACTCAATTTCATTTCCAGTTCTTGTGTCGTCAACATAGATAACTGCCTCTGCAGTGCTTTAATTTGCCATGAAATATTAGTATTATTTGGAGATCTTTCTAATTCCTTCTCTTTCTCTCTAATTTCCAATAAAATCTTTTCTGTCTTTTCTTGACTCTTTTTTTAAAGAAAGGAGTTACCTATGTCGTATAAATTGTCCTCTGATGAAGGCTTTACTTGTATCCCAAACTATTTGTAAGTCCACACCTTTGTCTAAGTTATTTTCAAAAAATTCTCTCAGTTTATGCTTACAGTCTTGGACCACCCTTTCTTGTTTCAATAGTGATTCATTAAATCTCCATCTAAATGAACCCTTCTTCCTTTTGAAAGTCACAGAAACTGGATTATGGTCAGAAAACGTTTTTGGCAATATTTCAGCTTTATACATTTCCATAGCCATAGCTTTCGACAACCAAATCATATCAAGTCTTGCATGTGATTTATGTCTATCAGAAAAAAATGTAAATTCTCTGGAGTCTCCATTTTTAGTTCTCCAAATGTCCACCAACTCCAGATTTTCTATTAATTCAAAAAAACTTTTGGCAATTTTCCCTGATTTTTTCTTATATCTTTTTCCGAACGTCTATCTTGTATTGGTGACACCACTCCATTCCAATCTCCCATTAAACACCAGTTTTCGTATGTAGATTCCAAAAGTCTATCCATAAGACCTTTATAAAACATAGATTTGTTTTCATTTGGTGCATAAACCCCTACTACCAATATTTTATTTCCAGAAATATTAACTTCTACTCCGACGTATCTACCTTGTTCATCTGAAAAGATCAATATTGGAGAAAGTTTATTCTTTACATATAAAACCACACCATTTTTTTTCTTTGTACTAGCTGAAATAAATTCTTCTCCAAGTTTCTTTTGTATCAAGTATTTTGAATCTCTTTTATTTATATGTGTCTCTTGTAAACAAATCAAATCCAACTTCAATTTATTCAAATAATGAAATATTTTTCTTCTCTTTTGTGATGCATTCGCACCATTTATATTCCAAGACAAAAATTTGTAATCCATTTTTAATCAGATTAATTTGTAGTCCACATAGGAGTTTATAAACTGCACCTCCAGTCTCATCCCGAGACCCTTGTGGTTTTATTTCCCACTTTTCCACAAAATTTCTCGCCTCCTCCACCGTACTGAACTTATATCTCCTTTGATTCATGGTAAAACTAACTAACTCCTGGCAATTCCCATCTATATCGAATATTTTGCTGTTTAAGCTTCTCAGTCAAAAATATATATTCTTTCCTTTTTTGCAAAATCCTTGTTGGAATTTCCTTCAAAACAATTATTTCCACGTCTTTCCCCTCCTCGTTCAGCATCATTTTCTCCTTATAGTGTTGTTGAAGGACTTGATCTCTTAAACTTTTCCTGACAAACCAAATCAAGACATCTCTCGGGACTTTATTTTTAAGAGCAAAACGAGAGTTAATTCTGTAAACTATCAGTTTCTGCTTGCATGTCTTTCATTTCCATACTCAAAAAATCTGTTAACAGTTCAATAATCCTCTTTGTAATGTCTTCTGATTGTTGTTCTGGAATTGATCTCAATCTTAAACAACACTCATTTCGTCTTAACTCCATCAGCGCCAGATCATGTAGACATTTTTCAAGATGTTGTTCTGTCTCTTGACATTTGGCTTCGAAGGTCAAGACCTTGTGATTTGTGTGACCCAACTCCTGTGAAACTTGTTCATGCGATGTTTGCATTTTATTAATTGTTACTTCTAAACTTGTCAATCTTTCATCAAGTTTTTTCTCTAAGCTCTCAAAGGATTGTTTTTGTTCATTAAAAAAATTTGCTTGCTCTTCTGAAGACTTTTGACATTGATCCATCATGTTTGTCATTTTTGACATCATTAAATTAAAACTCTCAGCCATTGTTTGATTTTCTTCCACATGGGAAGATTTCCTTCTTTCTTCCAATTGCTTTACGTCCTTTTTTGGTGGCATCATGCAATATATATGTTCTTTTTAACACTGCTACAGCTTCTGTCTGATTTATGGCAGCACTCGCCTAATCTTGTTCTTGGTATTTCAAAACAAGCAGAGTTTCTTTCCCATAACGTAACAGCAAAAATAGTTCACATTTAGCAACCGCCCATTCGACATTAAGTCCCCCCAAAAATACACAGTCCAATTAATTCTTCTGAAACTCCCCTCCTGTATATACTCCCTATTTCTTAATTACTTCTTGACCATTTATTTCGGTTTTGGTTTGAGCAGTTTTATTTCTTCACCCCCCTTCTTCTCCGATACAGAAAACAGAAACTGACCTGGGAATGGTGAGTCTGCTAGACGCTGGGGTCTTTAACTCATAAATTTTTCTTCTTAAAAAGATGTTACAAGGAGGCTTGCGGATCTTGTCTCATAAATCAAAGCATAAGCCCTAATTCAGAGATACGGAACCTGGTTCGAGGACGTTGTTAACTCCTGCCACTCCCCTGCCGCTCAGAACTTGCCGGAGGAAGAATCTCTCTATCGAAAAATCCCGCCTCTGACAAGGAGCTTGCATTTACGGAGCATATGAGGTTAATCCTTCGATCTGTCTCTTATCCGAGGCAGATTGATAGCCATAAGTTTTATCTGGTTATCACGAAAACCAGGCTGCTTCTTTTCCCTGGGTGAGAGCCCTGCGAAAAAGCTTCAAACCGCCATTCCTGTTCCTCCGGAAGCCGGAAATAGATAGTGTTAAGAGATTCTAAACGTTGGAAACTCCCTGGGCCGGTTCACACGACACGGGAACCACGGGGGAGCAGATGTCCCCCGCGGTTCCTGTGCCGTGCGAACGCTGGCCCGGGGCGCCCCCGTGGGACAGCCGAGTGCTGGAAGCACGGGAAGTCACCATGAGCGGTAGAAGGGTAAGCCCCTACCGTGCATGGCCGCCGTGCCGTGCGGACAGTGGGTGCCCCCCCCCACGGCCACACAGAGATGGCATCTGGCTGTAGGGCCAAATGGCCCCGCTGGGCATCCTGAGCTGCTGCCCGCTAGCACTAGGAGGACCGTGCCGCAGCACGGGGGCTGCCAGCTCCACCGCGGTCTGTCCACGCGTGCGGGTCATGGGTCATCTGCGGCGTCCCACCGGGCTCCGCAGATGGCCCCGTGGTGCCTCCCCCACTCACCTCCTGGTCGTGTGAACCGGGCCCCCCTCTGTCTCTCTCAGACTGCACTTTCCAATACTCCCAGACAAGACTGCTTCTCCCAACTCCACTCAGACTTCTCAACCCTCTCCCAAAAACCCACTTTCTCCTTCCCCTCCTATACTTACTGCTATAACACTTTGCCCATGGGCAGGGGCATGACAAGGGCCTTCTCAGTGGCTGCTCCCTGCTGGGCGAGGTTAGATTGGCTCCCTCCCTGTTGTCTTTCTGCCGGCAGGCAAGGGTGTTTTTATTCCAGCAGTCCTTTGGCATGTCAGCTGTTCTCTTGCTGAAGAGGTTTTTTAATTGGTTGGTGCTGTTTATTTCTTGTATTGTTGTGTTTTCAATTCATTTTTATTTTGTCTTTTTTTATAAAGATTTTTTTTCAGTCTGGATTTTATTGTTAGCCACCTTGAGCCCCATTTTTTTGGCAGAAAATAAATGAGGCAAATGAGGCAATAAATTGGGTAGACCGGAGGCCCGGTCTACCCAAGTGGCTAGCTGGGTTCCCGGCGGAGGCCCGGTCTACCCAAGCGGCTAGCTGGGTTCCCGGCGGAGGCCCGGTCTACCCAAGCGGCTAGCTGGGTTCCCGGCGGAGGCCCGGTCTACCCAAGCAGCTAGCTGGGTTCCCGGCGGAGGCCCGGTCTACCCAAGCGGCTTGTGAGTGATTTCAGCTTGGTTTCCTGGGGGTCCGGTCAACCCAAGCGGCCAGTGATTTCAGCTAGCTGGAGCGCGCCGGATTCTGCTACCCGGGGTTGCTGATCCTTCGTTCCCTTACCCCAGGCATGGGCAAGATTGCTGATCAGGTCCAACAACAAAAAGTTCCCTTGTGCAGGGTGTTTTATACCTGGGTGTTTCAGGTAGCCCTTCCCTCCGTGATCAGGTGGGTTGACACCCTCCCTGAGGGGCGGCCTTTTGGGTCAGGTGGGGTGACGCCTTCCCCCCCCCCCTGGGTCTCCTTCCCCCCTCCTTGGTGAGTGTGTGTGTGTCAGGCAGGGGGCTTAGGTTGGCTTTCTCCACAGAAATAAATGATAAACAAATGTTTCATGAACGCTTTTCATATTGTATCTTTTTAAAATTACGGTCTTATGATATTTATTTTTATTTGTATTATTGTGCTGATTATGGTTGCTGTTTGGGGAACTCTGGAAGGCCAGATTTGGAAGGCAGCCCTGAAGTCCTGCACCCCTGTTCTAGACATAAATATGTTTTTAGTGCAGCCTTCTCCAATGTGGTGCCCTCTGGTGGGCACCAGGTTGGGGAAGGCAGTTCTAGTGCTTGTGTTAAAATTAACGAGAGCCCATTTTCAATCCAGCTTTTGGGTGTTTCCTTTTTCACTATCTCCCTTCCCATATTCCCTCTCTGTTCCAGGAGGCAAGGAGCTTATGCCTGAGCATGATGTAGTAAGACCAGAGCTGGAAGTAAACCTTGCGGATCCAGGTGAACCAGAGAACCCGGCAGAGAGTCCAGCGGAAAACTGGAAGAACCAATCAATTGCTGGTTCTTGGGGTGACCTTCCTGAAATCACAATCCCACAACTGGAGATGAGAAAGAAGAATATATATGCCACCTTCAGGAAAAGCCGGGTCCAGAAACTAGACCTTAAGAGACATCAGAGAATCAACACAGGGTCAAAGCTGCACATCTGCATAGAATGTGGGCAGAGTTTCACACGAAAAGCCAACCTCTTTCGGCACCAGCAACTCCACACAGGGCAGAAGTCGCATCTGTGCACAATCTGTGGGCGAAGCTTCACTCGGAGAGAAAACCTTATAAGACACCTGAGAATTCACACAGGTGAGCAATAGCAGGGAAGGGATGAGTACTACATGAACATGCTAAGGCAGGGGGTGGGCAACTTGTGGCCATCCAGATGTTCTGGCCATCCAGATGTTTTGGCCTGTAAGTCCCAGGATCCCTCACCATTGGCTATGCTGACTAGGGATGTAGGTTGAAACAT
Source organism: Shinisaurus crocodilurus (assembly GCA_021292165.1). Classification (NCBI taxonomy): domain Eukaryota; kingdom Metazoa; phylum Chordata; class Lepidosauria; order Squamata; family Shinisauridae; genus Shinisaurus; species Shinisaurus crocodilurus. Next base: position 15,679 of record JAHFWL010001323.1, on the reverse strand, counting down.
CTGGAGGGCCACAAGTTGGCCACCCCTGTGCTAAGATGGACATCACATATCCAAAAAATCACCACCCTATGGAAAAGTTGATGTACAGCAGCCTTCCTCAACTTGCTGTTTTCCAGATGTTTTGGACTTTAATTCCCATCAGCCCCAGCCAGCATTGCCAGTGGTCAGGAATGCTTGGAATTGTTGTCTAAAACATCTGGAGGACCCCAGGTTGGGGAAGACAGATGCACAGTCTTCTCATTACTGAACTGTTTAGAGAGAACCCACTGGAGCGGGCATAGCTCAGCAGCAAAGCTCTTCCTTCGCTTACAAGAAGGTCCAAGGTTCGATTCCCAGCTTCTCCAGTTTCATTAAAGGATCTCGGGTAGCAGGTGATGGGAAAGAACCATAGCTCAGTGGCCGAGCACCTGCTTTGCTTGCAGAGGGTACATAAGAAGAGCCCTGCTGGATCAGGCCAAGCATTCTGTTCACACAGTGGCCAACCAGCTGCCCCAATAGGAAGCCCACAAGCAGGACATGAGTGCAAAAGCGCCCTCCCGCCCATGTACTGCAGCAACTGGGTGTACACAGGACTAGTAGCCATTGATAGCCTTCTCCACCATGAATGTGTCCAATCCCCTTTTAAAGCCAGCCAAATTGGTGGCCATCACTACATCTTGTGGAAGTGAATTCCATAGTTTAACTGCGCTTTGTGAAGAAGTCCTTTCTTTTCTCTGTCCTGAATCTCCATCAGCTTCATGGGATGACCCCATTGGGTTCTAGTATTATGAGAGGGGGAGAAAAATGTTTCCCTGTCCACTTTCTCCACACACACCATATAATTTTGTACACCTCTATACATGTCTCCCCTCACTCGCCTTTTTTCTAAGCTAAACAATCCTGGATGCTGTAACCTTTCCTCATAGGGGAGTTGCTCCAGCCCCTTGATCATTTTTGTTGCCCTTTTCTGCACTTTTTCCAGCTGTACAATATCCTTTTTTAGGTGCAGTGACCTAAAAACCAGGGGCCCTGGTTCAATCTTGGCATCTCTAGGTAGGGCTGGGTATGATGCCTAACTGAGTCAGTGCCGGCCAAACCAAGCTAGGTTTATCAGTGGTCTGACTATAAGATAGCTTCCTATTTAAAGATTTGACCCTCCCACCTGCAGCCTGAAGTGGTACACTCCACTCTACTTCATCAGGATTCTACCATCTCAATCCACTTCATGGGTAGACCGGGCCTAACTCTTGAGCCTGCCTTGAGTTTTAAGATCTTCAGGAGTGGCCCTTCTCTCAGTACCGCCACCAACAGAGGCATGTTTGGTGGAGACATAAGAAAGGGCCTTCTCAGTGGTTGCCCTGCCGAGGGAGCTCCCTCCTTGCTGTCCTTCTGCTGGCAGGCAAAGGTGTTTGTATTCAGGTAGGCATTTGGCATATTAGCTGGTCTCTTGCTGAAGAGGTTTCTTAATTGTTTGGTGCTGTTTATTTCTTTTATTGTTGTGTTTTCAATTCATTCATTTTTATTTTCTCTTTTTTATTAAGATTTTGTTTTCAGTCTGGATTTTACTCTTAGCCGCCTGGAGCACCATTTTTTGGCAGAAAATGAATGAACTAAATAAATAATAAATGTTTCATGTTGTAGATGAACACTTTTCATATTGTATTGTTTTTTTATTATGGCTTTATGGTATTTCTTTTTATTTGTATTATTGTGCTGTTTATGGTTTAAATTGATTTTCTTTTTCTGTTATATGAATCATGTACATAGGAAGAGCCATGCTGGATCAGACCAAGGGTCCATCTAGTCCAGCATTCTGTTCACACAGTGGCCAACAAGATGCCCATGGGAAACCCACAAGCAGGACATGAGTGCAACAGCACCCTCCCGCCCATGTTCCCCAGCAACTGGAGTGCATAGGCATACTGCCTCTGATACCAGAGGTAGCATAGAGCCATCAGGACTAGTAGCCATTGATAGCCTTTTCCTCCATGAATTTGTCCAATCCCTTTTTAAAGTGGTCCAAATTGGTGGCCATCACAACATCTTGTGGAAGTGAATTCCATAGTTTAACTATGCATATTCTCCAACCAATTGCCCCCAAAATGCTGGGGACCATCACTAAAACCATTAAGCCATCACGGCTTCTCACTTTGTCGTGCAGAGTCCCGAATTCCCCTGCCTCCCACAACTGCAAGCTACTTAAAGGGTCCATGGGTAAAATTGTAGCTAAGCCTGCAGTTTTAGCTTAGCTGCAGTTTTGCTTATGGCCCCTTTAAGATAGCTCTGCTTAGGCTCGAACAGCTGCAGTAAGCAGGGAAGGAACAGACGCTGCTAAGCTGGGAGGGCTAGGTGAGGGTGTGTGTGTGTGTGTGTGTGTGTGTGCGTGCGCACATGTGCATGCTTTACCTGCTGCCTCTGCTGCACATTGCTGTGGGAAAGGGATTAGCTGGGTAAAGCCTGGACCGATGGAGAGGTGAATGAGGGAATTTATCACATGAATCCTACCTTTATATTGCCTAAGATTTTATTTCCTAACAGAGCTGACTCTGCCTCTAAAAGGTAAGTTTACAGTGTCAGAAGGAAATGCAAGAAACTTCTCCTTCTCTCTGAAGCTCCATGTTTGGGGGTGTGCGGTGGGTGGGTAAGCTTCACCTGTTGAATTTGTGCCAATCCTGACCATTTTAAAACAAAAAGGAAGAGATTGCCCTGCAAGCACTGACACACACACCCATGAAAAACACCAGATATCAACAATTAAGGGTTTAAGTAAGGTAAAAAAATATTACAAAAGCCACTTATAAAATATTATAAAATATATAATATAATAATGTAATAATTATAATATATAAGATTTTGTGTGTTTCTTCTAATAACTTTTGTACTTGACTATGCCCTTTGGTTGCCTGGCTATACCCTTGGCCACGTCCTCATGTTGCCAGGCCACACCCTCTTGATCACACCTTCATGTTGCTTAACCATACCTCTTACAAATTCACATTTGCGTCTCTATTTTCATCTGTGAAATGTTGGAGGGTATGACTCTGTGTCATGTGAAGAAGGCCTTCTCTGTCCTGAATCTCCCACCAATCAGCTTCATGGGGTGACCCCTTTGGGTTCTAGTATTATGAGAGGGAGGAAAATGTCTCCCTATTTACTTTCTCCACACCATGCATAATTTTGTACACCTCTATCATGTCTCCCCTTGCTTACTCGCCTTTTTTCTAAGCTAAGCTGTATTGTGTGTAAGTCGCTTCAAAACTGCTTTTTGCGCTGAGAAGCTATGCATAAATTTTATTATTATTGTTAATACTACTACTAATAATAATGATAACTCTCCAATAGAACCAAGTTAGTTGTGCCTAATGTAAGCCTCATTACTTGTCTCAATATAGGATGTTGTCATGATTAGATTTAGCTGGTCTGGAGTTTGACAACTAGTGATTCTTCACCACTGTTAATTTGGGGGGGCAGGAGTTACCCCCCTCTTTTGAAGTTCCATTTTTCTCCTTTGCTTTCTTACTAAGAGGCTGTTTGTACAATAATGCCACCACCCTAGTGAATGAATAATTGGAAGGGAGGAGGTGGATCGACCCCAGTGACCTCACTCTCCCGAACACCAGCACATTCAATGGCCATACCCATCCTGGTTGCCTTCCTCTGGTTCCAGTTTGTCAAAATCCTTTTTACAATGGCTGGGTTCAGACAACACGATAACTCACACTCAAGGTTTGAGTATGGGTTGGGTGTGGGTTGTGGTTGAAATGTGGGTTATCGTGTTGTCTGAACCCAGCTGCGCTAACAAGCTATGGCTTGTTAACCATGAGCAACCCATGAAGAGAACCCATGGTTTGTTGTTGGGTTGTGAACTGTGGGTTGTTCACCATGGTTTGTTCTCTCAGCTTGGTTCAGACAACTCTGATAACCCAGTCAATGTGATGCCAGGATCTGGACACAGTGGAGAAGCAATGTGGAGCCTCAGGCCTGAGGGCCAAATCTGGCCTCACGGTGTTCCCTAGATGGCCACGCCCCCTTTCCCATGTCACCAGATGGTTCTCACCCTCCCCCCCATTTGTTTAGTGTTTTTTTTCTAGCCAATGACTGGGTTCACACAACACAATAACCCACACTCAAGGGTTGAGTATGGGTTGTCATTGAACCATGGGTTGTTTCTGAAATGTGGGTTATGTTGTCTGAACCCAGCTGAGATAACAAACCATGGTGAACAACACACAGTTCACAACCCAACATCAAACCATGGGTTCTATTCATGGGTTGATCGTGGTTAACAAGCCACGGCTTGTTAGAACAACTGGGTTTAGACAACATGAGAACCCACGGTTCAACAACATCCCACGGTTCCACGACAATCCACACTCAACGCTTGAGTGTGGGTTATCGTGTTGTTTGAACCCAATCTTTGTGTGTGTGTGTGTGTGTGTGTGTCCCCATTCTAAAAGGTTGGAATGTATTATTTATTTATTTACAGAATGTATAAACCACTCTACACCCCCACCCCAAAAAAAGATTCCCAAGTGGTGAACAGTAAAGCAGGAAATGATCAAAATACAAAAGATTTCCCCCCCCAAAAAGATATAAAATCAAGTTATGCAATAAAATTGTAGCTGCTCCTTCAGGAGAAGCTTGTTTAAATAAAAATGTTTTTAGCGGGTGCCAAAAAGAACGCAATGTTAGCACCTGCCTGACATCAACTGGCAGGGAATTCTACAGAGAGGGAGCCAACATAGTGAAGTCTCTACTCCAAGTGGACTCTAAACGGACCTCAGGTCCCTGTGGAACCACCAGGAGCACCTCGTCTGATGACCAGTGACTGGGGTTGGCGGAGAAGGGAGAAGGCGCTCTCTCGGATAAGCCTCTTCCAAGGCCTAGTTACTGGCAGTAAGACCTTTGAGGTGAAACGCGCTGGTATTTTGAACCCGTCACCTTTACCTTCTCTGAAATGGAATTTGGTCCTCAGATTGAGAGAGTTTCAATATCCCTGCAGTGGAGAATGGCTAGTGGGTACGATCCTCCTCCCTGGTGCGTTCACTGTGGGGCATAGTCCCTTACATTCCCTCTCTTTATTCTAGCAGGTCATGGATGGATGATTCAGAATGAGGAGGGGCAACTTCAAGTGCCATTGGAAGGAGCTGAAGTGGTTGACCTAGAGAACCAAGATGGCCAAAAGAGGGAGGAGAGATGCCAAGCAGGAAATTGGAGGGATAAATTCCCGGAAGACGGGGAGGGCGACTGCTTCGAAATCACAATCCTGCCAATGGTCCGCCAAGGGGTGAAGAGGAATACGTGCCCAGTTTGTGGGAAAAGCTTCACTCGCAAAGCGACCCTTAATAGACATCAGAGAATCGTGCATGCTGGAGAGAACCTGTGCACATGTTCAGATTGCGGGAAAAGCTTCAGCCAGGCTTCATTGGAACACAGAATAGCCGAGGCAGCGACTCACGCGAGAAATAAGTATTTACATCAGTGTGTAAAATGCAAGGAGAAAAATACTCTGAACCCAAGTCTTAACAGCCGCGAGAGAATCCACAAAGGGAAGCAACCATTCACGTGTTTGGACTGCAACCGAAGCTTTGGCTGCCACTCGCACCTTCTTAGACACCAGAGAATCCACACAGGTGAGAAACCATATATGTGCCCGGCCTGCGGTAAGAGCTTCCGCCAGACTGCACATCTTGTTAAGCATCAGAGAACGCATGGGAATGACATACAATTCGTCTGGTGAAGGTGATGCAGAAGAAAACTTCTCCTGGACTTCACCCCTTATTTAGATGTCAAAAGCTGCACAGAGGAAATAGAGAGACACACAGACAATAATTCATTGGCCTTCCCCTAACCCGGTGCCCTCAAGGTGTGTTGGAGTACAGTTCCCAGCATCCCCCAGCTAGCTGCTTTGCATACAGAAAATCCTAGGTTGGATGTGGGGGTATCTCCAGCTAAAAGGATTTTGGGTAACTGGTGATGAGAAACACCTCCTTCCGCATGGGAAAGGGAGTAGACGGGGTCTGCGGAGGGAGCCCAAGTCTCTGCAGGCTGGATGGGCAACCTATGCAGGCCGGAATTAGGCCCAAAGGCTGGAGGTTGTACACCCATGCTATAGGGGGTATTTTGGGGGTTATACGATTTCGTAGTGCAGATGAGCCCACCATCAGAAGCATGAAGTGGTCACACAGGTTTGCTTCCAATTAGAGTATGCCAACTAGGATGTTAAGGTACTACTTGCCTATGGTGCAGGAGAAAAACATCCAGGTAATTGGAAAACAACTTTTTTAAAAAATAAGTTGTTTTATTTCCCCCACCCTGTTCAGGCTGTCAGTGTGCCGAAAATGACCAAAGCGGGTGTTTGAGGGCAGGCAAGTAAAATGTTTTCAGCTCAGTTCTATGCTGAGTTAATCACACCTAGGTCCACTGACTTTAATTGGGATGTTATTAGCTTGAGCTGAATTTGGGGTCCCTTCACATGCTTTCACTTCTTCCTCCAATTCCCTGCTTGGCGTCTTCTTCCTAATCATTAATTTGATGTTTTCCATCTTCGGAAGCTCCATTTTTTCCCTTTATTCCATGATTAGTGGGGCACTGGAATGATAAATCCATCGTTTCTACGGCCAATCGGACTCAATGCAACTAACTGCATGGAAGTGGGTTAGGTTTGTGGACTAGTAACATGCATGGGCTTATTCAGTCTAACCTCTAAAAAGATAGCAGTATTTGGGGGGGGGGGGATTTTGGGGCACTCATCATGACTGTCCCCATAGCCGCACCCCCAAGGAGAGTCCAAAAAGTGCAGGCAGCTATGTTGATCCGGATCAGCAGATGAGTTCTAGCTGTTTTCACCTCCACCAGGAGCAGGTCTTTTGTCAAGCTTAATTGGCCATTCAAGATCAAGCCAAAATACTTTGCATTATGTCAGGGAATAATATATTGTTGCTGGGAAAAATCATTTCCTCCCCAGGTGCTGTGAGAATTGCAGCCAAGCTCTGAGGGAACAGGGAATTCGGGGGGGGGGGGGGAGATGATGATGTCAGCATCCCTGCTCATAAAAGAAGTGCTGCTGCTTTGTCCCTACGAGCCTTGGCTCCACTGCGCTGCTGCGTACAAACCTCCCCGGCAATTAAGGTCCGCAAGGAAGCTGATATACCTCTCTGTCGTGCCTGAGTGGTGCACCCTTTTGGCTACATAGTTGCTGACTCTCAGCCTAACTTACCTCACAGGATTGTTGTGAGGATAAAATGAGGAGGAGGAGGAGCAGGATTATGTGGGCCGCCTGGAGTTCCTTGCAGGAAGTGAGGTGGGATATGAATATAATAAATAAGCGACGACACTCACCTCTGAACATCGGAAATAGAGGGAAGGATTATGAAGGTTGCAAGGGAACATGCACACCCTCAACATCAAAAATGGAGTGGAGGGGGGGGAGGATGGTGATAATAAAAATGTAAAAAAGCAAATTGGTACCATGCAATGGTTGCCAAATGGGGAATACAGATAGACCTCTCAGGGACTGATTCAATAACCAGCATGTTTCTGGAACGTATTGTGATATATATAAATTGCTCTTTTATAAGAATATGATCACTTTTGTTGAGGACATTTCATTTCGTTCATTACATTTCACTACCGCCCAATAGCCAAGGTTCTCTGGGCGGTTTACAAAGCGTAAAACCCTAAAAACAATATAATAACATAGTATGAAACCATTTACATACAAAAATATAAAACAATTTTGCACAATCGACAATAAAAATCCCGGGACCCATTAAAGATCTTATCATATGCCACCAAATGCCTGGGAACAGTGCAAAGTCTTAATCTGGCACTGGAAAGATGACAATGCTGGTGCCAGGCAGAACTCAGTGGGGAGCGACAATTGGGGGACTGCCACCGAGAAGGCCCTCTCCCTTATTGCCATCCTCCAAAACTCCCTTGGAGGAGGGCTTCAGATGAAGATCCTAGTGTATGGGTAGGTTCACAACAGGAGAGATGCTCCTGAGCATACAAAGAACACCTTCCTTGCCATCGGCTCAAGACACAACGTAAGAAGAGACCTGATGGTGCATCAGACCAAAGGTCCATCTAGTTCAGCATCGTATGTCCCTGCAGTGACCAACTAGATGTGTCTGGGAAGCTCACAAACAGGACCACGAGGGCAAAAGCCTCTCCCACTGTTGCCTCCCACAACTAGAATTTGAAGATGTGGAGGTTCCATCTGGTCATCATGGATGATATGCTGGGGAAGGGCCGTAGCTTAGTGGTAGAGCCCCTCCTTTGCATGCAGAAGGTCCCCAGTTTGATCCCCGGCATCTCCAGGTAGGGCTAGGAAAGAATTCTTCCTGCAGCCCTGGAGAATTGCAACCAGTCAATGTAGAACCAGCCTTTCCCTAACCTAGTGCCCTACAGATGTGTTGGACTGTCTGCAACATGCTGGCTGGGAATGATGGGAGTTCCAGTCTGACACATTTGGGGAGCACCAGGTTGGGAAATGCTGGTGGAGACGATACAGGGCTAGCTGTACCAATGACTTGACTGAGTATGAAGCAGCTTCTTCTCTCCCATTGATAGGCAAATCCCCAGAGCAGGGGTGCAAAACCTCTTTCAGTCTGAGAGTCTAACTCCATTTTGGAGAAACTCGGGGGCTGCATTGCAGTGCTGGGTGGGGCCAAAGGCAAAGAGGCTGCTGCTGCTGCTGCTTACTGCAAGTGGCAGCAGCCCGCCCTACCTACCTACCTGCTTGGCTGGCCAGCTGCGCCTGCACTCTCTCTTGTTCAGCCAGCGGGCCCAGCTGGTTTCTCATTCACTCGACCCACTGGCCCCCACCTTGTGCCCCAGTTGGGGGGCTCCCATAAGAGGTCAGCTGACCTCTCATGATAGTTTGGCTGACCTCTTGCGAGAGTCCTGCTGACAGTGGAACAAGGCAGGAGTGAGCCAGCGGATGGGGAGGAGCAAGCAGTCGGCCTGGCCAAGCAAGTGAGGGAGTGGCGTGCCGGCAGGCCAAGTGGGTGGCTGGGTGTGGGAAGCAGCAGCAGCAAAATACTTAAGGCCAGGTCTGAAACCTACTAATTGTGGCAGACCGAACTGCCCTGGGTGGAGACAGATTCAACTGTTGGCAGCACTAAGCTGCAATCCTAGGCAGGGGGATCTGTGACTCTCCAGATGTTGTTGCACTACAACTCCCAACTCCCAATCATCCCCGACCATTGCCCATGCTGGCTGGGGCTGATGAGAGTTGGAGTCCAACAACATCTGGCGGGTCAGAGCTAAGGGGGGCAGGTGTCCTACTTTACAGAGGACACTATTTTGGAGAGCCAGCAGAGGGCAGGCCTCTATTTGAAGACTCCTTCTATTTCATGGGTTGCCCAGTCCAAGTCTGGTTTAATGTGCAGGAGCCATAATGAGGGAGAGCAGCAGGGGGCCTCGAAGTTGCCCACCAGCAGTTAGCACTGCCTGGACAGGAGACTGAGCAGACACACAGGTCACCTGGTCAGTCTTCTCCCCTATGGTGAGATGTGGTTTCATTATAGCTGAGACCTGGACCAGTGTGGCGTAGTGGTTAGAGTGTTGGACTGGAACTCGGGAGGTCTGGGTACGAGTCCCCACTCGGCCATGAAGCTCACGGGGTGACTTTAGCCCAGTCACTGACTCAGCCTAACCTACCTTACAGGGTTGATGTGAGGGTAAAATGGAGGAGGAGGACCATGTAAGCTGCCTTGGGTTCCTTGCAAGAGGAACAAATGGTGGGATATAAATATAACAAATAAATAAATAAAATGTGTTGTATTTCTATTTAAATAGCTATTATTTCTGAATTTGCACCTATACATTTGCATTTATATGTCCTATTTTATGATGGCGATACATTTCCTCTTTTGGGGACATGGGCAAGTGTGGCCACCACAGATTTGTGTAATGCAGCGATGGCCACCAATCTGGATGGCTTTAAAAGGGGATTGGAGAAATTCATAGAGGAGAAGGCTATCAATGGCTACTAGTCCTCATGGCCATCTGCTACCTCCAGTACCAGATGCACTATGCCTCTGTACACCAGTTGCTGGGAAACATGGGCGGGAGGGTGCTGTTGTACTCATGTCCTGCTTGTGGGTTTCCCATTGAGGCAGCTGCTTGGCCACTGTGGGAACAGAATGCTGGACTAGATGGACCCTTGGTCTGATCCAGCAGTGCTCTGCTTATGTTCTTATTCTCCACAGTTGTTATGCTCTTTTAGTGTAAGCCCCGCCGAACTCAACAGGGCTTACTTCCGAGTAGACGTGCCTAGGGATTGCACCACTGTGAATTTGTCTCCCCCCGGCAGCCAATGAAGCGGATCTGAGGAGAAAGAGAGCGAGAGAAAGAGCCATCTAAGGGGTTAAGTCTACAGAGCTATGATTCCTGGAAAGGCCTGGGAATGAATGAATTTGGAGGAGGAAGAGGAGGAGGAAGTGGTTCCTTCCCTCCAGGAGGTTTTAACTTGCTTTATGGGAGCAACTTGGGCTGGTGGAGGCTACACGTGGAAGCAGTAAGTAAAAAATAAATAAAAATAAAGCATAGGTGGCAATTCTGTAAAAAAAAAAAAGGGGGGGGGAAGGAGAGGGAAGTGGGTGTGGGGAATTGCTGGGGAGGGGGAGAACAACAGGGAGACCTGGGTGGGACTGGGACTCCCACTCCTAAATGTGCCCCATTGCTGAGCTTTTGGGATGGGGCACCCAGCTGCAGAATGACTGAGCCTGCTCCAGGAAGGGCAAGCGCTTAACAAGGCATAAGGGCAAATGGCTATGTTAAAGAAAGAAAAGAGAGGCTGCATTTTCAGAGGCACTCTACCTCCTGATTTTTCGTGGGGCGGGAGGGCTGGGGGCAGAAAGGACCGAGGTGTTCTCCTGTTGAATTAAATAAGATGAAGATCATCAAATCCACAGGATAGACGTCAGTTGCAAAGGTCTCCATTCAACCGCCAACAACGGCGCAAGCCTATGCATGTTCTTTCTAAACAACTCTGAGCATTCCCCAGGCGGCATGGGCGACTGGGGAATGCTGGGAGTTGCAGGACTTTTTCTGTCTTAACATGCATAGGATTGCGCCCTAAATTTATTAAATGCCTCATAAAATAAATTTCTCTAGGCGTTTTACAATGTTTGCCCCAGAGCGTCAGAATTCTCACTGCAATGCACGTGAAATCAACTAAATATCTGTTTTACTCGACCGATTTCCTCTGCTACTTGATCCTTTTTAATGGAGAGGACTCAGGGAGGGATCGGAGCTTTTGTACGCAAAGCAGGTGCTCTACTCTGAGCTCCCTCCCCAATCTAGGATACTTGGGTTGGTCTAATCCAGCAAGGTATGATTTATAAGGGCATAGCTCTTATCAGTGGCTATTGGGTGTCAATGCCAAATAAATAAATGGATCCATAACGTTTAAAAAGAGAACCTCCATTTTCACAGGCATTCTGTCACTGGTTTCCAGATGCTAGAGGCAAAACAGTAGGGGTGGTGTGTGCTCCCTCCCTCCCACCTCTTCCTTTCCTGCAGAGCTGTTAAAGGTACAAGAGCCCTGTTGTGTGTTTCCCTCTTTGCATCTCTCATTTGCATCTTTCCATTTCTCTTAAAAGGAAAGAAAGAAACCCTAAAAGGCACCACCAAAAAATGGTTATGACTCCATCGGTGTGACCTACTTTGGGTTAGGGATACGATGCACTTGCGCATCCTGACCCATGATTTCGACCAAACTTATGAGCCCTTATATTATAGTATAAGGGATTTGCTCTATTAATAATGATCACTCCCTCTAATAGCAAACTCAGCTGGTGTGGGCCGACAGCATTATAGCCAAAATGTGGCCATTGAGGAATGAGAGGGGAGGTATTGGTTTGCAGAAACACAAAAAAATATTGTGTGTGTGTGTGTGAATCTTAAGGAGTCCCCCCCCCCCCCCGCCAACAACCCAGTGAAGGAATGAGTATGCTCTGTGGCCACAGAACACTGAGTGTTTGAGGGGGGGAGGGGGGGGAATGGAAAGGAACGAAGTAACCTGTAAAAGGGCACGGCTGGCAAGCTGGAACACTGGAGCACTCCACACTGCAACATTTTGTTGCAAGTCCCACAAGTTAGGCATAATAGCCAAATGGGCCCATAGCAAAGGGGGGGGCATAGAAACCCCAGTTTCAGCAGCAACGTACCTAGGAATGCCAGATGCTGGGGCCGATAGGGGTTGCTCTCCATTGTTTCTATTTGTAAGCTTCCCAGATGGGGTAATATGGCTGAACACTGCTGGAGACAAGAGTGCTGATCTAGATGGAGTCAGCCTGATCCATCAAGCTAATCCATAGGTGAGGCTTGCCCCATTCTAAGAAAAGGGGCAAAGGGCACCACCGGGATCAGGTGCACGGCTACAAGCCAGTGTGGTGTAGTGGTTGGAGTGTTAGACTGGGACTCAGGAGACCCAGGTTCTAGTCCCCATTCGGCCCTGAAGCTCACTGGGTGACTTTGGACCAGTCACCAACTCTCAGCCTCACCTACCTCACAGGGTTGTGAGGATCAAATGGGAGAGGAGGAGGACCACATAAGATGCCTGGGGTTCCTGGCAAGAGAAACAAATGGTGGGATATAAATGATGGGGTGATTAATTCTTTTAGAGGTCATGTTGTATTGACTTGTTTTTAGTTATTTGTGACTTTTTAAAAATTGGTTTTAAATTTTTATAATGTTTTTATTGTATATATTTTATATTGTGTTTTATTGTAATTTAATTGATTGTTGTAAACCGCCCAGAGAGTTCCGGCTATTGGGTGGTATAGAAATAAAATAAATAATATAAATGTTAATAATAATAATAAGGATGATGATGATGTAATAATAATGTGTTGGAGCAAGAGTGCTTTTATTATTCCACTAGCAACACACATATGCCTTGTGGTTGCTGTTGTGTGTTTTGGGGGAGATTTCCTGTTGTCCATTAATTCTGGCGGGATGGATGTGTCCGTCCACCAGAGCAGGGAGACGAAGGCTGAGATGGGGGGAGATCATTTACTGTAATATAACATGTGTCTCTCTCTTCTAGGGAGAAAGACTTCCTGGATTATGGAGAATGTCCCCCCAACTTCTGAATAGTCTCTGGCTTGCCTAGAGACTCAGGTAACATTGAAAATCCCTGCCCCGCCCCCCCAAGGGTAGAGACGTCGTCTTTACTAGACTGGGCTACGAGGTGGCATGACTACTGATCAAGGTGCTGCAGCAGCCGGGGGTCTCCAGTTTGAGGCCACAGTTGACAATGGTACACATCTGGTAATCAAAATGGAGGAGCAGGAGCCGACAGGCCCCGTACCAGGTGATGAGGGAACAGAAAGATCCGGAAAGGGCCTCCATCTTGTCCATGGTTGGGGCTCTTGGGTTGGCGCTACATTGTCCAAGGCGGGGACTCTGGGAGACTTTCCAAGCTGGGCGTCACAGGAGTGTGTGAAACAGGAGCCCGGTGAGGTAGCCTGGGAGACCCAGTGGCAGGAGTTCCTGAAGGCCGTGCAGTCGCCGCACTCCGACTGGACAAAGCCAAAGTTATCGGAGGCCCCACCTGAAATGGCACCGGAGGTCTGTGAGTGGCCGAAAGGGCGGGTGGTGACCGGGCTTCTGCCCATCCTGAAGAACAGGGGCCTCCAAACCTCTGGGTCTCCTGAGGCGCGAACATGCAGGGAGGCAAAGGGTGAGACCCCTGGCAATGGAGGTGTCAGTGTCGAGACTCAACGCCAGTGCTTCCGGCAGCTCCGCTACCGTGAGGCCAAAGGACCCCGGGAGATCTGCAGCCGGCTGTGGTATCTTTGCCACCGGTGGCTGAAGCCAGAGAGGCACACCAAGGAGCAGATCCTGGAGCTGGTGACTTTGGAACAGTTCCTGGCCATCCTGCCCTCGGAGATCCAGAACTGGGTCAGGGAAGTCGGGCCAGAGACCTGCACCCAAGCGGTGGCCCTGGCGGAGGATTTCCTGCTGAGGCAGCAGGAGGCTGCGAAGCCTGAGCAACAGGTAAGGGAGCGTATTTCTTCCTTACTCTTACTGCGAGCAGAATGCCTGCCATTCTGGCGGAGTGCAGAGCGAGAGACATTGTACAAGTGGTCCCATGTACCATGTTTGAGGTTGTGTTTGGAGAGGAGAGTGTGAGGAGGAGATCCTCTCGCTGGCATTTTTTTATTATGCAGAAGATACAGACAAGCAAGTGTGGCTTCAGGCTACAGACTAAGATCCCCATCCAAACAGAGGAGACAAAGCCGGCCTAGTTTAATGCTAGTCTGCTAAGCTCTAGTGGATTTTCCAGGTTACAGCATCATAAACAAAAGTTGGCGCAAAATTAGTCTGGAGGATTACAACCATCCCTGTTCAAGCTGGACAGACTACCAAGCCCCATCAGGGCGGGTCCCTCCACAGGGTAACTTCCCTGGCCACCAATCGCTTAGACCGCCGCCGTGTTATGCTACGTTACTCCTCCCTCTTCGTTTGACGCCTCACTCTTGGATCCCTGATTCCCACCACCACCTCCGCCTCCGCCTCTTCGCCAGAAGCCTGCATTCCCACGGTTTCAGAAGGGCCTCCTTGGTTATCACAGCTACTCTCACCCATCTCCCGCGCCTGTGGCCTTGGCTCCTTGGCAGCCGCCTTCCCCTCCCCCTCCTCCCAGTCTGAGTCAGAATCAGTTCCCAGGTCTTGAGGCGCCTCTGCAAGTGGCCAGGGGAGCTGATGGAATGAGCTAGGTGGGAATAGGTGAGGAGATGAGTAGTTCTAATCCAGCCTTCCTGTACAACCTGGCACCCTCCAGATGCACCGGACTACAAATACCATCATCCCTTCTGTCTAGGGGTTGATAGAAGCTGTAGTCCAACCCAGGCGACTGGGTTGGGGAAAGGCTATATCACATCTACCCCCAGGCTTCCAGTTTACTGTGAATTGTTTTCGTTGTCTATTAAATCAGGTTAGGGTTCCAGTGTGGTGTAGTGGTGAGAGTGTTGGACTGGGACTGGGAGATCCCGGTTCTAGTCGCCACTCAGCCATGAAGCTCACTGGTGACTCTGGCCAGTCACTGACTCTCTGCCCAACCTACCACACAGGGTTGTTGTGAGGATAAAATGGAGAGGAGGAAGATTATGTAAAGCTGCCTTGGGTTCCTTGCAGGAAAAAAGCAGAATATTTATTTATCTTTATCCTTTTTATAAATATACATACATGGATTTGTATGAAATGCATACAATTTACTAGCAATTATACAGAGGCTTGCAACAAAAGCAGACCAAATATCCAAATAAGCATCCAGTTGAAGTCAGTGTCTATATGCCACCCATTCATATATCAAAAGCATTGTAAGGTCCTCAATTCATTGCATTATAAGAGGTGAGTGTTTATCCTTCCAATGTTGGAATATCAGTCTTTTAGCTGTCCAAAGAGTGCAGAGAATCCATTTCCCCTTCATTTGTTAGTAATTTCCATGAAGCAGGTAAATACTTTAAAGGAGCGTGTTACACCAGTGAATATTAAAGGCTGTTTCAGTTGCGGGAATATGGGGTGGGTTAGGATTTTAACATTTTATACCGTTTTAAGTGTATTTTAATCTGTTTTGTTTTATTGTATGTTGTATATCGCCCAGAGTGGCTGGGTACCGGCTAGATGGGCGATTTAAAAATACAGTCAATCAATCAATAAAATTTATCTGTGTAATAACCTC
>JAHFWL010001322.1:0-137313 GCA_021292165.1 Shinisaurus crocodilurus | reverse complement strand
ACAGGGGTGGCCAACTTGTGGCCCTCCAGATGTTTCAACCCTACATCCCTAGTCAGCATAGCCAATGGTGAGGGATCCTGGGACTTACAGGCCAAAAACATCTGGATGGCCAGAACACTGGATGGCCACAAGTTGCCCACCCCTGCCTTAGCATGTTCATCCCTTCCCTGCTATTGCTCACCTGGTGTGAATTCTCAGGTGTCTTATAGGTTTCTCTCGAGTGAAGCTTCGCCCACAGATTGTGCACAGATGCGACTTCTGCCTGTGTGGAGTTTGCTGGTGCCGAAAGAGGTTGGCTTTTCGTGTGAAACTCTGCCACATTCTATGCAGATGTGCAGCTTTGACCCTGTGTTGATTCTCTGATGTCTCTTAAGGTCTAGTTCTGGACCGGCTTTTCCTGAAGGTGGCATATATATTCTTCTTTCTCTATCTCCAGTTGGTGGGATTGTGATTTCAGGAAGGTCACCCCAAGAACCAGCAATGATTGGTTCTTCCAGTTTTCCGCTGGACTCTCTGCCGGGTTCTCTGGTTCACCTGGATCCGCAAGGTTTACTTCCAGCTCTGGTCTTACTACATCATGCTCAGGCATAAGCTCCTTGCCTCCTGGAACAGAGAGGGAATATGGGAAGGGAGATAGTGAAAAAGGAAACACCCAAAAGCTGGATTGAAAATGGGCTCTTGTTAATTTTAACACAAGCACTAGAACTGCCTTCCCCAACCTGGTGCCCACCAGAGGGCACCACATTGGAGAAGGCTGCACTAAAAACATATTTATGTCTAGAACAGGGGTGCAGGACTTCAGGGCTGCCTTCCAAATCTGGCCTTCCAGAGTTCCCCAAACAGCAACCATAATCAGCACAATAATACAAATAAAAATAAATATCATAAGACCGTAATTTTAAAAAGATACAATATGAAAAGCGTTCATGAAACATTTGTTTATCATTTATTTCTGTGGAGAAAGCCAACCTAAGCCCCCTGCCTGACACACACACACTCCCCAAGGAGGGGGGAAGGAGACCCAGGGGGGGGGGGAAGGCGTCACCCCACCTGACCCAAAAGGCCGCCCCTCAGGAGGGTGTCAACCCACCTGATCACGGAGGGAAGGGCTACCTGAAACACCCAGGTATAAAACACCCTGCACAAGGGAACTTTTTGTTGTTGGACCTGATCAGCAATCTTGCCCATGCCTGGGGTAAGGGAACGAAGGATCAGCAACCCCGGGTAGCAGAATCCGGCGCGCTCCAGCTAGCTGAAATCACTGGCCGCTTGGGTTGACCGGACCCCCAGGAAACCAAGCTGAAATCACTCACAAGCCGCTTGGGTAGACCGGGCCTCCGCCGGGAACCCAGCTAGCCGCTTGGGTAGACCGGGCCTCCGCCGGGAACCCAGCTAGCCGCTTGGGTAGACCGGGCCTCCGCCGGGAACCCAGCTAGCCGCTTGGGTAGACCGGGCCTCCGCCGGGAACCCAGCTAGCCGCTTGGGTAGACCAGGCCTCCGCCGGGAACCCAGCTAGCCACTTGGGTAGACCGGGCCTCCGGTCTACCCAATTTATTGCCTCATTTGCCTCATTTATTTTCTGCCAAAAAAATGGGGCTCAAGGTGGCTAACAATAAAATCCAGACTGAAAAAAAATCTTTATAAAAAAGACAAATAAAATGAATTGAAAACACAACAATACAAGAAATAAACAGCACCAACCAATTAAAAAACCTCTTCAGCAAGAGAACAGCTGACATGCCAAAGGACTGCTGGAATAAAAACACCTTTGCCTGCCGGCAGAAAGACAACAGGGAGGGAGCCAATCTAACCTCGCCCAGCAGGGAGCAGCCACTGAGAAGGCCCTTGTCATGCCCCTGCCCATGGGCAAAGTGTTATAGCAGTAAGTATAGGAGGGGAAGGAGAAAGTGGGTTTTTGGGAGAGGGTTGAGAAGTCTGAGTGGAGTTGGGAGAAGCAGTCTTGTCTGGGAGTATTGGAAAGTGCAGTCTGAGAGAGACAGAGGGGGGCCCGGTTCACACGACCAGGAGGTGAGTGGGGGAGGCACCACGGGGCCATCTGCGGAGCCCGGTGGGACGCCGCAGATGACCCATGACCCGCACGCGTGGACAGACCGCGGTGGAGCTGGCAGCCCCCGTGCTGCGGCACGGTCCTCCTAGTGCTAGCGGGCAGCAGCTCAGGATGCCCAGCGGGGCCATTTGGCCCTACAGCCAGATGCCATCTCTGTGTGGCCGTGGGGGGGGGGCACCCACTGTCCGCACGGCACGGCGGCCATGCACGGTAGGGGCTTACCCTTCTACCGCTCATGGTGACTTCCCGTGCTTCCAGCACTCGGCTGTCCCACGGGGGTGCCCCGGGCCAGCGTTCGCACGGCACAGGAACCGCGGGGGACATCTGCTCCCCCGTGGTTCCCGTGTCGTGTGAACCGGCCCAGGGAGTTTCCAACGTTTAGAATCTCTTAACACTATCTATTTCCGGCTTCCGGAGGAACAGGAATGGCGGTTTGAAGCTTTTTCGCAGGGCTCTCACCCAGGGAAAAGAAGCAGCCTGGTTTTCGTGATAACCAGATAAAACTTATGGCTATCAATCTGCCTCGGATAAGAGACAGATCGAAGGATTAACCTCATATGCTCCGTAAATGCAAGCTCCTTGTCAGAGGCGGGATTTTTCGATAGAGAGATTCTTCCTCCGGCAAGTTCTGAGCGGCAGGGGAGTGGCAGGAGTTAACAACGTCCTCGAACCAGGTTCCGTATCTCTGAATTAGGGCTTATGCTTTGATTTATGAGACAAGATCCGCAAGCCTCCTTGTAACATCTTTTTAAGAAGAAAAATTTATGAGTTAAAGACCCCAGCGTCTAGCAGACTCACCATTCCCAGGTCAGTTTCTGTTTTCTGTATCGGAGAAGAAGGGGGGTGAAGAAATAAAACTGCTCAAACCAAAACCGAAATAAATGGTCAAGAAGTAATTAAGAAATAGGGAGTATATACAGGAGGGGAGTTTCAGAAGAATTAATTGGACTGTGTATTTTTGGGGGGACTTAATGTCGAATGGGCGGTTGCTAAATGTGAACTATTTTTGCTGTTACGTTATGGGAAAGAAACTCTGCTTGTTTTGAAATACCAAGAACAAGATTAGGCGAGTGCTGCCATAAATCAGACAGAAGCTGTAGCAGTGTTAAAAAGAACATATATATTGCATGATGCCACCAAAAAAGGACGTAAAGCAATTGGAAGAAAGAAGGAAATCTTCCCATGTGGAAGAAAATCAAACAATGGCTGAGAGTTTTAATTTAATGATGTCAAAAATGACAAACATGATGGATCAATGTCAAAAGTCTTCAGAAGAGCAAGCAAATTTTTTTAATGAACAAAAACAATCCTTTGAGAGCTTAGAGAAAAAACTTGATGAAAGATTGACAAGTTTAGAAGTAACAATTAATAAAATGCAAACATCGCATGAACAAGTTTCACAGGAGTTGGGTCACACAAATCACAAGGTCTTGACCTTCGAAGCCAAATGTCAAGAGACAGAACAACATCTTGAAAAATGTCTACATGATCTGGCGCTGATGGAGTTAAGACGAAATGAGTGTTGTTTAAGATTGAGATCAATTCCAGAACAACAATCAGAAGACATTACAAAGAGGATTATTGAACTGTTAACAGATTTTTTGAGTATGGAAATGAAAGACATGCAAGCAGAAACTGATAGTTTACAGAATTAACTCTCGTTTTGCTCTTAAAATAAAGTCCCGAGAGATGTCTTGATTTGGTTTGTCAGGAAAAGTTTAAGAGATCAAGTCCTTCAACAACACTATAAGGAGAAAATGATGCTGAACGAGGAGGGGAAAGACGTGGAAATAATTGTTTTGAAGGAAATTCCAATCAAGGATTTTGCAAAAAAGGAAAGAATATATATTTTTGACTGAGAAGCTTAAACAGCAAAATATTCGATATAGATGGGAATTGCCAGGAGTTAGTTAGTTTTACCATGAATCAAAGGAGATATAAGTTCAGTACGGTGGAGGAGGCGAGAAATTTTGTGGAAAAGTGGGAAATAAAACCACAAGGGTCTCGGGATGAGACTGGAGGTGCAGTTTATAAACTCCTATGTGGACTACAAATTAATCTGATTAAAAATGGATTACAAATTTTTGTCTTGGAATATAAATGGTGCGAATGCATCACAAAAGAGAAGAAAAATATTTCATTATTTGAATAAATTGAAGTTGGATTTGATTTGTTTACAAGAGACACATATAAATAAAAGAGATTCAAAATACTTGATACAAAAGAAACTTGGAGAAGAATTTATTTCAGCTAGTACAAAGAAAAAAAATGGTGTGGTTTTATATGTAAAGAATAAACTTTCTCCAATATTGATCTTTTCAGATGAACAAGGTAGATACGTCGGAGTAGAAGTTAATATTTCTGGAAATAAAATATTGGTAGTAGGGGTTTATGCACCAAATGAAAACAAATCTATGTTTTATAAAGGTCTTATGGATAGACTTTTGGAATCTACATACGAAAACTGGTGTTTAATGGGAGATTGGAATGGAGTGGTGTCACCAATACAAGATAGACGTTCGGAAAAAGATATAAGAAAAAATCAGGGAAAATTGCCAAAAAGTTTTTTTGAATTAATAGAAAATCTGGAGTTGGTGGACATTTGGAGAACTAAAAATGGAGACTCCAGAGAATTTACATTTTTTTCTGATAGACATAAATCACATGCAAGACTTGATATGATTTGGTTGTCGAAAGCTATGGCTATGGAAATGTATAAAGCTGAAATATTGCCAAAAACGTTTTCTGACCATAATCCAGTTTCTGTGACTTTCAAAAGGAAGAAGGGTTCATTTAGATGGAGATTTAATGAATCACTATTGAAACAAGAAAGGGTGGTCCAAGACTGTAAGCATAAACTGAGAGAATTTTTTGAAAATAACTTAGACAAAGGTGTGGACTTACAAATAGTTTGGGATACAAGTAAAGCCTTCATCAGAGGACAATTTATACGACATAGGTAACTCCTTTCTTTAAAAAAAGAGTCAAGAAAAGACAGAAAAGATTTTATTGGAAATTAGAGAGAAAGAGAAGGAATTAGAAAGATCTCCAAATAATACTAATATTTCATGGCAAATTAAAGCACTGCAGAGGCAGTTATCTATGTTGACGACACAAGAACTGGAAATGAAATTGAGTTATGCCAAGCAAAGGAACTTTGAATTTGCTAATAAACCAGGGAAATGGTTGGCATATAAAATAAGGAAAGAGAGAGAGAAGAGAGTAATACTTAAGCTGTTGGAAGACAACACTGAAATAATGGATAATTTGGGTATGAAAAGAGCGTTTTTTCAATTTTATTCACAATTATATAAAGGGGAAAAAAATTCTGAAAAAAGAATAGAAGATTATTTGCAACGGCAAAATTTACCAAAGATTACAGAATATCAAAGACAAATTATGAATGGCCCTATAACTATACAAGAATTATCTGAAGCAATTAAAAAATCTAAAAAAGGGAAAACACTAGGCCCTGATGGATTGTCAGCAATTTATTACAAATGTTTTGAAGATGAGTTGTTACAACCACTACAAAGGACTATGAATAATATCCTACAAAATGGGAAGTTACCAGATACATGGAGAGAGGCTAATATTGCATTGATACCTAAAGAAGGACAAGACTTGACTTCTGTTAAAAATTACAGGCCAATTTCACTACTGAATAATGATTACAAATTATTTACAATGATTCTATCGGAAAGATTAAAGAAAATTTTACAAGAGTTTATTCATCAGGATCAATGTGGTTTTCTGCCTAAAAGACAATTAAGAGATAACATTAGAACTGCGTTGGATGTGTTGGAATATTTAAATTGTCATAATGAAAAACAAGCAGCACTGATTTTTTTGGATGCTGAAAAAGCTTTTGACAACGTGAACTGGAGTTTTTTATTTGGAGTAATGAATGAAATGGATTTTGGAGAGAATTTTATTAAAGGAGTAAAATCGATATATTCGACACAAAAGCACAAATAATTGTTAACGGTGAATTGACAAAGCCCTGTATGATACAAAAGGGAACAAGACAAGGCTGTCCATTATCTCCACTATTGTTTATTTTAGTTCTAGAAGTTTTGCTTAGAGATATTAGGCAAGATGGAAGAATCCTGGGAATAAAAAATAAAAAGAATCATACAAGTTGAGAGCTTTTGCAGATGATTTGATGATAGTCTTGGAAAATCCACTACAAGGAGTGCAAACTCTGTTGGATAAATTAAATGAGTTTGGGGGGTTGGCAGGATTCAAGGTAAATCATGAAAAAACAAAAATGTTGGTGAAGAATATGAGAGCGGAAGACCAACAGATATTGATGCAAACATCGGGTTTTAAAATTGAAAAAAGAGTAAAATATCTTGGTATCATAATGACAAATTCGAATTCCACATTGTTTCAAAACAATTATGTTAAGATATGGTTAGGAATTAAAAATGATATGTTGAAATGGGAGAAACTAAAATTGTCTTTGTTGGGTAGGATTTCTGTGATAAAAATGAATGTTTTACCAAGAATGATGTTTTTATTTCAAACACTGCCAATTTTAACTAATGATGTGCCCTTTAAAGAATGGCAAAAGGACTTATCTAAATTTATATGGCAAAGAAAGAAACCACGTGTTAAATATATAGTTTTACAGGATACGAAAGAAAGGGGTGGATTGGGTGTACCTGATTTGAAATTGTATTTTAATGCTTGCTGTTTTGTTTGTTTGAAGAAATGGGTGACATTGAGAAATAATAGACTGCTAGAATTAGAAGGGCATGATCTAAGGTTTGGATGGCATGGATATTTGTGGTATGACAAAGCTAAGGTTAATGTAGATTTTAAGAACCACTATATCAGAAGGGCGTTACTAAGAGTTTGGAACAAATACAAGCCTAGGTTATGCCCAAAATTACCCTTATGGATATCACCCCAAGAGGCATTATACAGGAAAGAAATGACAAGCAATGAGAACTGGTTAAAATACCGAGAAATATTGGAATTGCATCAGGGAACACACTGGATTAAAACACGGGATTGTTTAGTAACAGAAGGTTATAACTTACACTGGTTCTCATACATGCAATTATTAGAGAGATTTAAAGTGGACAAAAGAATGTATGATATAGAACAGGATAAGTCTGAATTTGAAATACAATTGTGTACAGGTGATGATCATGTAATTGCAAAAATGTATAAATTTTTGTTGAAGTTTGGGACAGAAGAAGAACAAGTTAAAGACTGTATGGTTAAATGGGCAAGGAACTTTAGATATACTATAATGATGGAACAATGGGAACGCATGTGGACTAAAGGTATAAAATTTACATTGTGTTCTGATCTTAGAGAGAATTTTTACAAGATGATGTATCGTTGGTACCTAACTCCTGTGAAATTGGCTAAGATGTATAATAATGTGTCAAATGTATGTTGGAAATGTCAAAGTCATGAAGGAACATTTTATCATGTTTGGTGGACATGTAAAAAAGTGAAAACATATTGGGTACAAATACACACATGGATACAAAAGATTTTAAAAGTGAATATTAAACTGAAACCAGAAATGTTTTTATTGGGTATAATGGATTTACAACTTGAGAAAGACCATGGAACATTATTACAATATATGATGACGGCAGCAAGAATAATCTATGCTCAAAAATGGAAAGAAGCAACTATACCAACTATAGAAGACTGGCTGTTGAAAATGTTGGACTTAGCAGAGATGGCAAAATTGACTTGTTTAATTAGAGAAAAATTTTTAACTTCATTCAAGAAAGACTGGAAACCTCTGGTGGAATTCTTGGGGAGGAGGGAAAGTGAATTAATAACTTTTGGTTTTGATTTCTGAATATTGGTAAGGTGATAGAAATTCTTTCTGTGAAAATAGAAGAAACTTAGATTGGATAAGGATTGGTAATGTTTGTCAGACAATGAGGCAGAAGCCAAATGTTGTTTTGGAAAATTCAATAAATTTTTTTAAAAAAACAACAAAAAAAACCTATCTATTTCCCTACCCTTAATTGTAATTAAATAAACTTGTTTCATTTTTAAAACATAAAAAGAGTGGTCTGAATAAGTTACTGCGAAGGGAAAAGCCTCACAGTTTCCTGCACCACACACACACACACACACACACACACACACACACACGCACACCTCCACACCTGTAAACATGATAATCCCAGCTGGGGGCTGGGAAAGTCATGCAAATGTTGGGCCCCCCATGCCACAGAGTCTCCCCTGTCCCTTTGATGCCCCTGTACCTCAGATATTCATATGCAAATGTTCTCAAATCCCCTAGTCATGAGGAAAGAACCACCACCACCCTGCCTAACCAGATGAAGTTCATCCTGATTGGCTAAAGACACTTGAGCTACTGAAAGGAGGGGTGTGTGTGTGGGGGGGGAAGAATCTATACTGCTGCTGAGGCTAATGGGGTTCGTTGTTGATCATGGGCAGCAAGCTGCACGGAGGTCCAGGGCTTCAGTCTGACCTCAGGATCCAGCCCCGAGTAGCTCTCAGTGAAACTAGCTGAAATTTTAGGGCTGTTGCTGAGGCAAGCCCTCAAGGGGACCACCAACCTGTGTTGTGGTCTGCACATGAAGGAGCACAGAGTAGCTAAGGCAACCCTGAAGAGGACCAGCCCCCAGGTAAAGAGAGTGCCTGGGTAGATATATAGTAAAGGAACTAGCTTTGTTATTTTGTAGCTCTACTGTGTATACCAAAGTGTCTTCCCCACCTTTTCCCCTTCCCTCATTTCCCACCTTTTGTTGTAATCTGTTTACCTGAAATAAACCTTCCTGGTTTTACCCCACACGGTGTGTGTGGTTCCTCTGTGGTTCAGTGCTAAATCCAGAGTATAGACAAGGGCAAGGCCCTGAGAGAATCAGTGTCAAGACAGCAGAGCTAAGGCTGGCAGTCTTGCACCTTTGATTTCTGGTCTTGAGTAAAGGACCGGTTGGCAGTCCTTCTTCACAGTTACCCTGAAGGGGTTGATGGCAGCGGAGGAGATTAAGAGAGTGTTGATTTTTTAAGCGCTTGCGGAGGCGGTGACAGGTGGTGGGAAGGACAAGGTGGAGGCAGAGGGGAGGCCTGACAGCCCTCTCTCGTGTCTCCACCAAACATGCCTCTGTTGGTGGCGGTACTGAGAGAAGGGCAACCCCAGAAGATCTTAAAACTCAAGGCAGGCTCATATGCAAGAGTTAGGCCCGGTCTACCCATGAAGCAGATTGAGATGGTAGAATCCTGATGAAGTAGAGTGGACTGTACCACTCCTTCCCCTGGACACGGCCCCTTTCCCACATCCACCAATCATTTGGTGGTTTCCTGGTGGTTTACCCATTCTTAACAGGTTGACATGCCTCTCCTAAGGGTTAGTGAACAGCAGTAGCAGCAGCTTTAAGCTAAAAGATGCTGGTGCTTTTTTGTCATTTTGCCTTTGTCCCAGTCCACCACTGGAATGTGCTCCCTGGCCCCTGAGTGCTTCTCCAAAAGGGAGACATGGTAGCGGTAGTTCAAATATCTGAAGCACTGTCACCTGCAGAAGATGGGAGATTTATCCTCTGCTGCTTTAGCAGACAAGGGCTTCCACCATGTGTGGAAATTGCAAGGACACAGATTTCAGCTGAATGTTAGGAGAACCATCCGAACAGTAAGAGCCGTTTGGCACTGGAAAGACTGCCTTGAGAGGCAGTGGTGGGCTCTCCTTCGCTGGAGATGCTCAAGTAGAAGCTGGAGGGTCGTGGGATAGATCTGTCAGGGAAGCTGTGGTTGCATCCTGCATTACTGATCCTGCATCATTTGGGGTGGGTGGGGTTGGACTACATGACCTCCACAGTCCCAACAGGATCTATGATTCTAGATCAAGGGTCCCCAACCTTTTTAGGCCCGTGGGCACATTTGGGAATTTGAGATACTGCTGTTGGCACCACCACAAAATGCCAAATCAGTGGATCGCCGCTTTGGCGTCTATACCTGTTGCATCTGTGGATCTTAGGCTGCGTCTTATTCAGCAAAAACTTTTGTTTCGTGTTTTTTGGACACTGCAACGATTCTTTAATAAGGGATTGTCTAATTCGGCTAATTGCTGGCGGTGCAATGCAGCTAATCCTTTTAAATATATGTTTTGGCAATGTACATTAGTTGCTTGCTTCCTTTTGCAGGGAGTTTATTACACAGATAAATTTTGTACTGGAAGAGTCTTTAATATTCACTGATGTGCACGCTCTTTGAAATTATTAACCTGCATCATGGAAATTAACAAATGGAAGAGGAAATGGATTCTCTGCACCCTTTTGACAGGTAAAAGGCTGCTATTACAAAACTGGAAGGATAAACGCTCACCTCCTATAATGCAATGGACTGAGGGCTTTTATGGAGAGAAAGCCTGACCAACCATACACACTTTGTCACAGTCACCTGCATAATCCCTGCCTTGGGCAGAAAGGCTCAGCTCACAGGACACATTTGCATTCACCTCAATGCCCCCCCCCCCAGTCTCAAAGAGCTGCAGAATACCCCAAAGCACCCTCAAGCACCTACCAAGGACCTCCACAACCCCTGCTGAGTAAAACCAGTTCATCCTGTTCCCCGAGGGGAGGGAGTAAGAGGAGGGGGCGAGGGGGCTCCATTTGTTGTTGGGAACAAGGTGCAGGACTGTATAGAATGGGCCGTAGGCTAAGGCCAGCCCAGGGAACTCAACCCCAAGGGGGTGGCTTGGTAGTATACTTTAAGTCCAGCTGAAATTCTAGCAGCAGCCTAGGTAGGTTCTTCGGTGTTAGATAGGATACGCTTAGACTCTTGTATTTCGTATGATATTCTGACTGTGCTCTCTTGCAAGCCTCATTGCCTTCAATTGTGTATTGCGGTTTCACGCTTCGACAGTTTTTATTAACTGTGAATTCCTTATCTCCCTGACCCGCTTCACTCAATTAAACTTGTTATAAACAAACAGTCGATTGCCTGCCACGGTGATTCCTATTCAGTGCTAGTCCAGTGCAGTTGACCTTAAATAACCCAGGAGCCACAAACGAGAGTTTTAAAGCATGCTGGTTAACCCGTTAACTCCCAAACTCGCGGAAGAGGACCAGCGGCGGTCCTTCACAACTTTACAATGGTTTTGATATATGAATGGGTGGCATAGAAACGCCAACTTCAAATGGATGCTTATTTGGATATTTGGTCTGCTTTTGTTGAAGCCTCTGTATAATTGCTAGTAAGTTGTATGCATTTCATACAAATCCACGTACATATATTAAAAAACTGGGGGGGGGGGATTACAATATTTCGGGTACCCATGGGCGCCACGTTGGGGATCCCTTTGTGGGTGCCACTGGAGTTGCCTGCGGGTGCCATTGCACACCAGGGTATCATGTTGGGGACCCCTGTTCTAGAGGTAAATGCAGAGCAGAAGGGGTCTTGGTGTGTGGGACATACGAACATAAGGGCTTTGCTGGATCACACGAAAGGTCATCTCACCCAGCATACTGTTCCGAGCAGTGGACAGCCAAATACTTCTGGGAAGCCATCAAGCAAGGCGAAAAGGGAACAGCACTCCCTCCCTTTATTTACTGGTATTCAGAAGTACAGTGCCTCTGAACTTGAAGATTTCACTTAGCTATCACACACTATAGCTCCTTGCATATAGTACAGTAGTACTTCATGCAGAGGCCTATGCTGAAGATTTCTCCCTGATGTGCTTAGTTTACTACATGCAGGGAGCTTTGTACTGGATGGGGGAGCATTCCAAAATATGACACCTTCCCCTACCTGCTGCCTGAAATAGTACTGTCTGTCCGTGGTTCCCAACCTTGGTTCCCCAGATGCTGGATTACAACTCCCATCATCCCTGACAAGTGGCCATGTTGGCAAGGGTGATGGGGGTTGTAGGTCCAACACTCTCTGAGGACCCACGGTTGGGAACCACTGGCCTAGAATCTATTTATTTATTTGATTTATACCTCATCTTTGTTCCAAGGTTCTTCCCTCCACCTGGTTTTATCCCCACAACAAGCATGTGAAGTAGAGCACAAGGGGAGGACATTCTGAGAGCTCCTCTAAGTTTTAAAAAAAACAAAACCCACCTGGGAATTAGAAAACTGAAAGGACCTGGGCTAGACGTTTCCTCCCTGATATGCTTGTTTTTTCCTTGCGGGGATTTTTTTAATTTGGGAGTAAACATTCAAAGGGGACCTCCTCCTCCCCATCTCCCATAATCTGAAGTGGTACAGTCTTTCTCAAGATTCTCCCACCTTATCCTCTTAGGCAGGACAAGTGGGACTGCAACAAAATGTTGCAGCATGGAGTGCTGTTGCACAGGATTGCAGCCATTCCATTCCATTCCCACTCCCTAGTTTGTATTTCACCTTCCCACAACAGTCAGCGTTCCATGTCTGTTGAGCAGATTCAGTCTTCGTTGGGATATTTGGGGTTTTCTTTTTTCCCCCTTAGGGTTTTCACCCACTTTAAAGGTTTATCGTACTTCTGCAAACCCTGGGGTTCAGCCAAGACAGCCGATACCTCTCCTTTGTGCATGGGTGGTGCCGTGTTGACTACGTAACAATCGGCACCCACTGCCTGGATGTTAAAAAATAGAAGGAACACTGACGACATACCTAGCGAGCTGTCATCCCTGCCACTCTCCTGCTTGACCACCTTGTAGAGCTCCAGCGATCCCTGATCTGCTCTGGAAAAGCCCACAGCCACTTCTGCACACGTCTCGAGCACCTACAATGGCAAAAGAAGGACCCGTTGAAGGCACTCTTCCTTGTTCCCACCCATCTTTATTTTTATTTATTTATTTTAAATTACTTTTAGGCCGCCTTTAAGGGTAAAAACCTCTCAAGGCGGCAATATTCATCACCAACTTGGCAGCCCTCCAAACGATTTAATTAGGACGCTCAGCTCACCTGTCCTTCCCATCCCTCGGCCTCTTGCTGTCTCAGCAGGAAATCCTCAGCCAGGGCCACTGCCTGGTAACAGGACTTTGGAGCACCTTCCCTGACCCAGGTCTGCATCTCCGGGGGCAGGACAGCCAGAAACTGCTCCAGGATGAGCAGCTCCAGGATCTGCTCCTTCGTGTGGCTCTCTGGCATCAGCCATTGACAGCAAAGATTGTGGAGTCGGTCGAAAACCTCTCGGGGTCCCTCAGCCTCCTGGTAGCGGAACAACCGGAAGCTCTGGCGTCGCACCTCCATGTCAGCCTCGCACAGGATCTCTGTGCTCGTTTCTCTGCCATCTCCCATCTCCTGGTTGCAAGAGATCTCCGGGGCTCCACCTTTGAGGCCTGGCAAGAGTCCGATCGCTACCTCCCCTTGCGGCCCATTGCCGAAATCGGCCGCCATTTCGGAAGGAACCAGGGAGGACTTGGTGACTTCCCATCGCATAGTCTTTGGCAACTCGGGGTTCTCCCAGTGAGGGGTGTGCACCGCCTTCAAGAACTCCTGCCATTGGACTTCCCAGCTCTGGGCCAATCCCTCCTCAGCTTCTGATCCCACCTGTGCTGGTGTGGCCCACCTCACAAACTCTCCGACCTGGGCAAGACACAGGGCCTTTCCTCCGTTTTTGGCCCCATCTTCCTCCATGGATTCGATACACAGGAGACCCACATCGGCTGCTCCTTCCTGCTCCGCCGACATCTCCTCCC
Source organism: Shinisaurus crocodilurus (assembly GCA_021292165.1). NCBI lineage: Eukaryota > Metazoa > Chordata > Lepidosauria > Squamata > Shinisauridae > Shinisaurus > Shinisaurus crocodilurus. The sequence goes on along the minus strand of JAHFWL010001322.1, from coordinate 123,616 downwards.
GTCGCAAGTCCTAAGTCAATTCAGACCGCATGTTAATAAAAACCCATTGGCTTTCTGCATGCAAGCAACATGGAAGGATGGGCGGTCTCTAAACCTTGAACCAGGGTTAGCTCATTTCAGTCAGCTGAAGAGAATGCATGTTGCTTCAGGGTATAAGACTATATCAAGAAACCAGGGACTGCACAGGGACTAGTAACAGCTCACTCCTCAAGCATCAGACAAAGAGATTTACGTGACCCTGAAACAAAGGAACAAAAAAACAGTTGGTTAGATTGGTCAGCATGGGGAAGCAAGACTTCTCAGTGGTGGCCCCGTACCTCTGGAAGCCACTTCCAACAGGGGTCTGTCACACCTGTTCTTTGCAGGTCTTCAGGAAAGCTCTGAAGATCCACCTGTTTTTGGTGGCCTTCCCGTAGCTTCTTGGGCTGCTAGTTTTATTGGTAAATTCTATTTTCATGGATTTTTATTGGTAATTTCTGTTCTTATGGATTTGTATTGGTTGGAACCTCTGTTTTTATGGATCATTACTGAATATGTTCTATGGGTTTTATCTTGCATGCTACCTTTAGAGGGTCTCGCCCTTAAAGGTGGCCTAAGAATAATTTAAAATAAATAAAATAAAAAGAGGTCAATAAAAACCAGCAATGAACCCTTCTTTTTCCACCATGTGCATTATGACGTCATGTGTCAGATTCTTCCAGCGTGAACTGATTGGATATTATTTGGTTTCAGGTCCAAACTTTTAAATTGATTGGTTCCTTTGGCAAAGAGTAGCTCAAGGGTTAAAGTAAAATCATCATGACTATGTGGAAAGAGGGGGCATTTTCATTTCCTTCGGTAACTAAGGTGCAACAGGAAGCAACATCTGAGCCTGTGCAACCATGGTGGACTTGGGCTTCTTAGTCATGCCAACCACAGGCGCAGAACTAATTTATAAGAAATTTGTCAACAATTATGAAAATGATGCTTTTTTGTTGGATCAAAGTCAGGGCTCATTGTACATATGGGGTTGGAACCAGATTTAGTCAAGTTTAGAGGAGACCTACTAAAACCAATGGGACAAGTTAGTCGTGACTAAGCTAAGTCCCGCAGATTTCTACTCTAAATATAGCTAAATCTGGATATAAAGCCATGGGGATTATGAACATACTAGATTCAATTTATGGGCCAACTAATGTTGAGTTTTGACAGTACTCATAACATGAGAACTCAGGGCCAGCAACTTAAACTGAGCAACAATAGATTCAGTGAGGAATTTCAAAGACCAAATTGCTGAAGGACAATTCATCAAAAAATTCACCGCTATTTCCTCTGGTTTGAATAAGGACAAAGGTTGTATTGTTGTTTTTTAATCACACTACTTATGTTAATCGGCTCCCCATTGCAATGATGTCAGTGTTATCACCCAACAACATTTTGTGAATGGCAACCATTAAAGTAATAACCACTGACTGTATTTTTTGCATTTCAATTCCCTCTGACAACACCAGAGGAGGTGTTAGGGGGTGACCCACTAGGGCTGGAGCCCAAGCGCTTTCATTTGGAGCCCTGAATCTCTGGGAGGCCATCTGCCCCACTGCCCTGCTGTCCATGAGCACTTGCTGAAATAAAGGTGCAGGGGCCCTGGTGATCTCTGTTGCATCTGATCCCCCTGGACTAGCTGGCTTTTTGCCCACATGTGCTTCACCTCCTGCTGCCCCCCCCTTGAATCTTTCTGCCTGAGGTTTTTTCTGAAATCAAATGCCCTCCTCTCCCCTGTCCATATATCCCTTTTTACAAAAAGGGGTGTCCTTAGGAGACAGGGACCTTGAAAGACACACACACACACACACACACACACTTTAGAGCATATGCAAATTTGTGCATTTTTTTTGTCCTGTGGGCCTGCGCTCCAGATGTTTTTGGTACCTAGCACCACCCCTGGACAACACGGATTCCATCCCTCACCCCAGCATGTGTATATATAAATCTGCCAATTTGAGGTTAACACTTCATGAATCTGAGGAAGTGGACAGTGTCCAGGAAAGCTTGTGCCAGAATAAATACCTGTATGTTAGTCTTTAAGGTGCCACAAGACTGTTGTTTTTGCAACAAAAAGGACTCTTGTGCAACACAGGTTGACTTTATAGAAGCCCCTGCTGGAGGTGTAATATTGCTAATGCTTTTTCTAATCATATGTAGTTCCCTCTTTTTGCGTGGAAGTTATAATACAGATAAATGTTGTATTGGGGCACTCTCTGATATTTTCTGCTGTACATGTTCTTTTAAATTATCTACCTGTTTCTTGGATCTTAACGCACAGTCCCTTTTGGCAGCTAAAGGACTGATATCACAACACAGGAAAGATAAAAGCTCACCTCCTATAACTCAATGGATTGAAGGCTTCAGGACACTTTCAACATCTGAGCAGATGACATACAGATGCCCCTCTTGAATGGACACATATACAGATATTTGGTCTGTCTTTGTTGAAGCTTATGTATAATTGATATATTCGGATTTACACTGTTATTTGGATATTTACATAATTTCAGCCTTGTTTTGTTTTGGTGAAATTAACAATAACAAATAAACAAGAATTTATGGAATCCCCTGCCAGAAGATGCAGCGAATCCATGGCTGCTAGATAAGATAGATACTATCTGCTATACAATGGCTAAATTTAAAGGGGGGTTGAGCAAACTCATTAAGCATACATCTAAGTACAGCTATTTACAAGATAGGACAGAGGCTGAAATTAGCTGGCCTAGCATCAACCTGGTGAGTTCGTGGTCCTGGCAAGGTTCAAACCGTGATTTCCCAATTCATAGGCCACAGGGTAATCCTGTGCATGTCTACTCAGAACTCAGTCCAATTGTGTTCAATGGGGTTTACTCCCAGGAAAGTGTCCATAGGCTTAGATTTCATAGATCATAGAGTTGGAAGGAGCCTACAAGGCTATCGAGTCCAAGCCCCTGCTCAATGCAGGAAACTAGAGGAGGGGTCTCCCATCCAAGTAATAACCAGGCTTGACCCTGCTTAGCTTTCCATGCTCAGACAAGCTGAGCCAGTGTAAGCCACAGGCTTGCAGCATCCTAACAGCACAAACCTATGCAGGTTTATTGTGTTCAGTGGGGCTTACTCTCGGGTAAAGACGTATGGGATTGCAGTCCAGGTCTGCTATTATTCTGATTCTCAGACACTCTTGTTCTCACAGGAAAATCTAAAAACAACAGATCAGAAGTGGGGGGGGCACCATACTGCAGAAATTGCAAAGGGAGCAGCTGGTGCGTTTGGCTGTCGCAGAAGATAGGATAAAAATAAAACAGGAGGGAGGAAAGGATAAATCACATACACCTTTCTCTTTCTCTCTTTTTTGCCCTGTCCCTGATCCGGAGGCTTGGGAGAAGGGGACACAGCTGCATGGATTTGGGGAGCCCCCATTTCCCTCCTACCCCCACGCCCCACAGATATTCCTTCTCCAGTTTTTTCTCTTCCCCCTTCCTTATAATCTCACCTCCCCGCTGCAAAAGAGAGCTTGTTTTTAACTTACAGATTCCCACGTGCATGCCAGAAAAATTCCTTGGGTTAAGGGATTCAAAATCCAGTTTCTGGGGAAGGGGAGGAGCCTTTATGCGGTGTGTGGATAACCATCTTGTTGCAAAGACCCCCCCCCATCCCACGCCTCTCTAGGAATCACGGCTCTACCACTTTAACTCCTGGGTGTCCAAAAGGTACCTCCTCTCGGAAAATAAATGGCATAGGGCACAAGACGAACTGAGCAACAATGGGAGTTTGGAGAATTTTGGCAAACTTAAGCATCCCTGGTTCTCACATCCCAAAGTCTAACAGATCTGGAGAGAACAAGGTTGAGAAAGGCTAGCCTGAATAAACGGTAGGCAATAAGACACATACTGTAGTAAGCTTTAAAATACCAAACTTTTCATTGAAGTTGCAATGGACCTTTCCTAACGGGGCCATGATCCTACGAAATTGAGGAAAACATTCAGTAATGAAAGCATTGGAAAACAGCCAGTGCAGGGTATGTCTGAACTGATGCTAGCAGATAATAGAAGATGAGTTGGCCAACACACATAAGACATATTTTCATTGCAGTGACAGGGGAAGAGGACTAGGTTTTCCTGAGGTGACCTCTGCAAATGACGAAGGGGAACATAAGCCTTACGCCAGGCGAGGACAGTTCCTCTTTCTCCTTCCTCTCCCTGTTCCCCTTTTGCTCTGACCCAGCAGAAGACGTCTCAGCACGGATCGGCTGGGACATTCAACATCACTCTGGCTGTTCTTCCGAGCCACAGGTTTCTAGGAACCTCTTCTGGGCTGTGTTGTCCCCCTCACCCCTAGGACTGAGATAGAACTGCCCCCAAGTGCTGTGAGAAGCCCATCTCGAGCCAGATTGCAGAGATTGGGAATCAGGAAATCTGACCCACTTCTCTCGCGTCTTGGTCCCAATTCCTCCTATCAGAATTATACCTTTGCATGTATTTTAATGATAAGCCAACAGTGCAGGTGCTCATCCTAACCATCCCCATAGCCACACCCACAAAGAGAGCCCAAAAATTCAGTCAGCTGGGTTGATTCATATCAACAAACCAGTTTTAGCAATTTTCATTGCCACCAGGAGCAGGTCTTTCCTAAAGCTAATGGGTCTTAATTGTCCATTCAAAACCAAATCACCCAAAATGCTTTTCATTAAAACAAGGAACATCATCATCATGATTATGATTATTATTTCTATACCGCCCAATAGCCTAGCCGAAGCTCTCTGGGCAGTTTACAACAATTATAAAAATTACATAATAAAAAATATATAATATATTGTTGCTGGGGAAATTAATTGACTGTGAGCACTGCAGCTAAGCTCGAAGGGAACCAGGGAGTCCTGGGGGTGGGGTGGGGGGTGGGGTGGCAGATGACATCAGCGTCCTTGCTAATCCAAAAGTGCCAGGGCTGCGTCTTGAAACAATCTTGGCTGAAAGGCACCATAATTTATTTTTATTTTTTATTTTATTAGTATATTTATACCCCGCCTTTTTTCCTGCAAGGAACCCAAGGCGGCTTACATAATCCTCCTCCACCTCCTCTCCATTTTATCCTCACAACAACCCTGTGAGGTAGGTTAGGCTGAGAGTCAATGACTGGCCCAAAGTCACCCAGTGAGTTTCATGGCCAAGCGGGGACTAGAACCCGGATCTCCCGAGTCCCATTCCAGCACTCTCACCACTACACCACACTGGCTCTAATAATAATATCACAAATAAATAAAATTTGTAAAGACCTGGAACCAATTAGGAGGTTGATGTTACATTTTATTTTTTATTTCATTAAAATTCACACGTTTATCTCCTTTATCTAATATCCACTAGCTATTTGCACATTTGCCTTTCCCATGCAGAAATAACACCAACAAACCTTGCAACAGAAAACTCCTAATATCAAAACAAAGCAATTGGTCAATATGATGGAGGAGGGTATTCCCCCCCCAATATATATTTTCTCCATATTTGTATGAATGTCTCAGAAATAAGTACCGGTAGATTTTACTTTGAGCTGCAATCCTATACACACTTAGGAGTAAGCTACAATGGGACTTACTTTTGAGTAGACAAGTAAAGGACTGCACTGCAAGTTGTACACCTGACTCTCATTGTTCAAAAGTACAATGCAGATTTTAACTGCCTGTTCCCACCATTGACATAGACTTGTAATTGCTGCAATGTAACAGGATCTAGTGATATTTTCAAAAGCGGTCCTAAATTTATATACTTAAAGGCCAGGCTCCCAGAGCAGCTGGCATGTGATCAGTAAAACAAGACAGTCCCTGCCTATGGGCTTACAACCTAAAAGACATGGCACACAAGGAAAAAGCAATGGGGTGGGAAGAGGAAAAATTAAGTAGCTGGTGGAATGGCTCTACTTCCCCCTCTCATCTCCCCCTGTACAACCTGGTGGAATGGCTGCTGGGGGCGTGGAATGAGATGCCTTCATGTGGGAGGTCTTTCAGCAGGGCTGGTAGAATGACCACATTTCCCTTCTTGTCTCCCTCTGTACAGCCTGCTGGAATGGCTGCTGGTCATACATTGTTCTCCAGGGCCTTCTTGGTGATGGTACCACAATTGTGGAATTCTCTGCTACTGAAAATTTGTCAGGCTCCCTTGACCTATGAAGATGACGTGGAGAATCAAATCATTAACTCTTTCAGATCCTTCTCTAAGACTGAACAGGCTGATTTTGTTGCTAGACTGGACCTCCTAAAGGAAATGCTTACAACCATTCGCTCTTCTGCAGAACCTTTCCTTACACTGATACCCACAAGTGAGAACCGTCAGGAGGAGGAAAACAGCAAGGCAGCAGACCATGCAATTTCACCGCTGATGCAAAAAGAGGGGGATAGGACCCCCACAACCATCTGCCACAGTGATGATGTTAGACCACTTACAGACAAACTCCCCTCCCTGAAGGGGCCTGCTATGCAGGAACACTCTGACGATCAAACGTAGGATGGTTTGCTGCTGGAAAATGAGGACTCTCTCCCCCAGCTCACAGACTCCTTGCATAACAACCTGGCCGTTTCACTTCCAATTTAGTACCGATTGATAGATCCCATGATTATTAAATAGACCTACACAATGTATGCAAAGTATCTCTCCAATCCGCTTCCCAGCGCCCAATAACCCTGGCCCAAGAAATACAAGAAGCCTTTTATAAAGAAATCACTGCACAAGCTGATTTTACGCAGCAGAATCAACTGCAACCCAGTCAACAATTGCCCCCAAAGAAGTATGTTGGGCTAATAAGATTTCTGTTACAAGCTGCTAAATTGCTAATAGCAAGAGGATGGAAAGATGCCAAAGGGCTAACCATCAATCACTGGTATAATGTGGTATGGGAAATTGCATTACCGTAATTGAAAAACTAACTCAAAAATTGAGAATTGCAGGGGGGGAAGAAAACAAACTCTTTTGAAGCAGAATGGTGGCCTTTTATCCAATTTTCATACAGAACATCTACAACAAAAATACCTCAAGCCTTCCAGCACATTTGGATGCAATAAACTTACAAATATCCACCTATCACAAAACTGACTACTTTATGGCCGAAAAAGACTCCAGAAAAGGTGCCCAGCCAGATTTGTTCCTTTGAATTTTGGTTCGGGGCGGGGGATTTACTTTGTTCTGATCTAATACAATTTCTGTAATGGATTAGATGTTTTGTTGGTTGTTCGGTTGTTTTGTGTATATGTTAAAATTCAAATAAACAAATTTAAAAAAAAGAAGAAGTAGTATGTTGGGAATCATGTGGGATCCTACAAAAGTATCAGACACTCCAAGTCTAGTATACCCTAATAATACAAATTTGCTGATAAAGGAAGGGGCGCCAACAGTGATGTTTACTGATTGACAACTATATGCAGACCACAGTCTATCATTGATATCATGGAACACGATCATGGAGCAGATTGGGGTGCCAAAAGCAAGGATATGGCATTGAGTTCATTACTAAATTTGATATCCTGTTTATGCAGGAGACTTGGATGCTGGGAGATTTTCATGTAGATGGCTACCACTCATATATACTAAACAGTGCTTTACCTAGCCAGGGAGGAGGGAGACCCAGAGGGGGCCTGTGCCTGTTTATTTCAATTAAATTACAGGCCAAGGCTATTCTACTACCTTATTTATTTATTTATTTATTATATTTATCAATCGCCCATCTGGCCGGTCACCCGGCCACCCTGGGCGATGTACAATTAAAATACAGCAACAACACAATAAAATATAACAATTAAAACAATATAAAAAATTCTCATTAAAAACCTAACCCACCCCATATTCCCGCCTGAACAGCCATGTTTTTAATGCACGGCGGAAGCTCATCACGGAGGGGGCATGGCGAAGGTCACTAGGGAGGGAGTTCCATAATGTGGGGGCCGCCACAGAGAAGGCCCTCTTCCTAGTCCCCACCAGCCTGGCTGCTCTGGCTGATGGGATAAGGAGAAGGCCGTCCGTGGCAGACCTTGTTGAGCGGCCTACTTGATGTTGCTGGAGGCGCTCCTTGAGATAAGCTGGGCCGGAGCCGTGTAGGGTTTTAAAGGTCAAAACCAACACCTTGAATTCGGCTCGGCAAGCAACTGGTAGCCAGTGCAACTCATTAAGCACTGGCGTGATGTGATCACGCCGGCGGCTGCCCTTAATCAGGCGAGCCGCCGCGTTCTGTACCAGCTGAAGCTTCCGGACCATCTTCCAGGGTAACCCCACGTAGAGCGCATTACAGTAGTCTAGGCGAGAGGAGACCAAGGCATGAACCACTGATGGGAGCAGGTGATTAGGAACCTTGTGGTACCTTACCACAAGGAGAGGATATTAGCAGTGGTATTAAGCTTTCAACATTGTACGCTGCTATGTATTAATATATATTTACCCCCTCAGGGCCTCCATTTACAAATTAAACAATTCTGGTTAGAATTGGAACACTACTTAGAGCACTGTTGGATCTGTACCCTTTTGCCTATGTTATTATGTGGGGAGACCTAAACGCTCGAATGGGATCAAATAATAAGGCCTTATTTACACATTTCCAGCAATGGCCTCCAGATTTAGAAACCGTTTCACCTCTACTAGCTAGGGCCTCAGTGGATAACAGGTGTAATTTTGCAGGTCTATGCCTGGCACAGATGGCATACAGACAAAATTTATTTATTTTGAATGGTGCTACTCAGGATGATCATCCTGGCCAATACTCTTTTTGGTCTGGGCAAAGGTTATCAACAATAGATTGTATAATGATTTCACATAGTTTGACTACTATGATTTCACATTTTAAAATTATAGCCAGACCTGAAAGTGACCTTTATTATTCACCTGTTGCCTCACTACCGGTCCTTTGAAAGTAGTAGGTGGGCGGCTCCCTGATCTTTTGGTGGCAAATGGTCCTCGAAGGATTAAATGGCATGGCCAAGTGAGTGAGGCAGTAGCAAAATGGCACAATGCTCCTTATTGTAAATATCTAACTAGAGCAATAGCTGAGAGATGTATGGCTCCAGATTCGGAGCCTCAAGAGATAATGCTATTACCGTATATGAAACGCTGATTCACAAACTTCAAGGGTTCGTCGTAAAGACAAATTCTAACTCACTTCCAATCAGCCAACCTTCTAAGAAATGGTTCGACCATGACTGTAAAGCTGCAAAAAAAAAAGTACTAATGGATTCTTATAAACATTATAAAATGAACCCCTCAATTAGCACAAGTCAAACTATGATAAAACCCAAAAGGGATTATAAAGCCCTTTTGACAAAGAAGAAAAGAGAAGCAGTGGTTCAGACCTGGCAACAACTGATTAAGGTAACCCAGTCTAAAGATATGCCAGCCTTTTGGGGAATTACCGCTGGACCTCCTGATACAGGCCCTTCGAGGTTGGCCTGTTGTATATCTGTGAAGGCCTGGGAGACTCATTTTCATATGCTTTATGCAGAACCCTGCACCGACTCCCTCCCATTAGACCTATCTGGTGAACAGTTATAGCATTGGCCTCCTGTTTTTCTTACAGAGACCAAGCAATTAATAGATCAGTTTAAAAAATGGCAAGACCCCCGGTAATGATTCCATTCCAGTAGAGCTAATCAAAGCTAACCCAGAATGGTGGTCTTCTATGCTGGCATCACTGTTTACATACATAGATAAGACAGCACATATCCCTAATAATTGGGGAGTAGCAATTATTATCCCTATTTACAAAAAAAAGGTGATAAGAAATGATCCAGCTAATTATAGACCCATAAGCCTTCTAAACATTATTGGCAAACTATATGCGAGACACTTGTGTGTTGGAAGCTATGTGACTGGATTGAAGAAGAGAGCATTCTTGAGGATGAACAAGCAGGTTTTAGCTTTAGGGCAGGAAGAGCTACCTTAGATCACTGCCTGATTTTACAACACTTAGCAGAAAATTATACCCGTAGTAGCAGCTCCCGGCTATATGCAGCCTTGTAGACTTTAAAGCAGTGTTTGATTTGATCTCAAGACCTTTACTATGGGGCAAACTTAAAAACTCAACATTTGACAAACACTTACTTTTGCTGATGTTCAGATTGTATAACAACACAAGACTCCAGAGTGAGATGTAACCGTGATGGCCAGCTTTCTAACCCAGTTGCAGTAAACAAGGGAGTCAAGCAAGGCTATATACTGACCCCTCAATTGTTTAACATATATATATATAAACTCCTTAATTAAGCGGTTTCAAAGTCTAGATATACATGCTCCAAAAATGGCAAATAAAAGACTACCTATACTGCTTTACGTAGATAATGCTGTTATCCTATCCTTGACCCAAATAGGTCTTAGAAGAGCCTTAAAGGCTCTAGCCCAACACTGCAAGGAGGAACGAACTACAAATCAATTATTCTAAAACTAAGATTATGATTTTCACCAATAGTATTAAGACTCACAGGTGGCGTATAGATAACAGTGATATAGAACAAGTCACCTGTTTTAAATATCTAGGTGTTGTTTTCCGAGCTTCTAGAAGGAAAACTACCCAGATTAACTATGCTTCCACACTTGCTAAGAAAAGCACAGCGGCAATCCTGAGGTTTTATCGAATGCGGGGAGGGAATTTTATTCCAGCCACAATTAAACTATTTATGGCAAAACCGAGAGCACAACTTATATATGGGGCACAATTAGGTCCCTTGTCAAATGTAAATACTTATGAAAAAATACAATCAGGTTTTCTAAGGTCAATATTTTTGACACCCAGATGCATCCCAAATGTGGCTCTGCAGTGAATTACTCAGAATCAAAGCTAAGGTGTGGCAAACCACCCTACTTACCTACCTGGCTTAGACTTAATTTGGCTCCAGCTGGGTTGCTTTCTTTAATCTTACAAGATAATTACCAAACAAATTGGTGGAATACCCAGGGATGTTGAAGAGTCCTTGGCCTCGAGTCAGTCGAGTCACGAGTCTTTGGACCCGAGTCTCGAGTCGAGTCTCGAGTCCAAGGTCCAAAATGGTGACTCGAGTCGAGTCACGAGTCCCGAGTCACTCCCAAAGCGGCGGCCCATGGAGGGAGCGGGAGGGTCTCCGCGAGAGGAAGAAGAGCTGCCCTTCCTCCCGCGGAGACCCTCCCGCTCCCTCCATGGGCCACCGCCGCCGCCACCCCCACTTACCATAGGCGGGTCCTTCCCTCGTCCCTGCTCCTGCCGCCGCCGCTGCCACACCAGGGACGCATTACGAGCCCTCCCTGGGTTTGTAGTTCGCGGCGGCGGCCCAATCTCGCTCTTCTGAGCGGCGCGGAGAGTGTTCTCCGTGCCGCTCGAGTTGCCGCTGCCGCCGCCGCCGCCTCCCGCTCGCCGCCTCCCGCTCACCGCCATCTCCCTCGCCGCCACCATCGCACGCAGCCGCCCGCGCCCGCAGTGACGCGCCGGGACCCTGCTCCGGCGCGCTTGGCTGCCTCCGCTCTGTTTAAAGCGGCGGCGGCCAAGCGCGCCGGAGCAGGGTCCCGGCGCGGCGGAAGTGACGCGCCGGGACCCTGCTCCGGCGCGCTTGGCCGCCGCCGCTTTAAACAGAGCGGAGGCAGCCAAGCGCGCCGGAGCAGGGTCCCGGCGCGGCGGAAGTGACGAGAAGCTTCCAACAGATATTATTACGTACTGAGAGACAGAGTGCCCGAACCCCCTTTCACCACACCCCTTAAATCTCCTTCGGGACTTGACTCCGAAGTTAGGATTCGAGTGTTTTAGCTAACAGTTACGGAAAACACTGGAAGGAGGGCGCACAGAGGGGTCAGCTCCAGTTTAATTTGCCATAAGGAAATCAAACTCCTGCTGATAAATTATTTGAAAGATTTCGAGGGGGGGGGAAGGCTCCAGCTTTTCTCTGCAAGCTTAAACTTGGACGGCAAGTCAGTTATGTTAACAGGCTCGCACGCCTCTCTGGAAGGAAGCCCTTATAAACTTGGAGGAATTTCAGTGGAGATCCTCTTTTATAAGACCGGGGGGGGGTGGGGGGTGGGGGGTGGGAGGGGAAAGGGCACTTGATACTTCCCAATCTGAGGCCAAATCTGCAGCCTGTACCGTTCCCACCCCCCAAATAAATCGGATTCCAGTTCTGACAAGCTTTCTGCTGTGTGTGTGTGTGTGTGGAGATTTAAGAGGTACCCTTCCTCCCGCGGAGACCCTCCCGCTCCCTCCATGGGCCACCACCGCCGCCGCCGCCCCCACTTACCATAGGTGGGTCCGTCCTTCCCTCGTCCCTGCTCCTGCCGCCGCCGCTGCCACACCAGGGACGCATTACGAGCCCTCCCTGGGTTTGTAGTTCTCCGCGGCGGCGGCGCGGCCCAATCTCGCTCTTCTGAGAGCGGCGTGGAGAGTGTTCTCCGTGCCGCTCGAGTTGCCGCCGCCGCCGCCTCCCGCTCACCGCCATCTCCCTCGCCGCCACCATCGCACGCAGCCGCCCGCGCCCGCAGTGACGCGCCGGGACCCTGCTCCGGCGCGCTTGGCTGCCGCCGCTCTGTTTAAAGCGACGGCAGCCAAGCGCGCCGGAGCAGGGTCCCGGCGCGTCACTTCCGCCGCGCCAGAAGTGATGACGGGACCGGTGCGGGCGGCTGCGTGCGGTGGCGGCGGCGGCGTGATGGCGGCATGGCGTGCGATGGCGGCGGCGGTAGCTGCAAGCGGGTGGCGGCGAGGGAGACAGTGACGGCGGTGACGTGAGTGGCGGCGGTGGCGGAGTCATTGGGCTCGAGTCCCGAGTCGAGTCTCGAGTCCCACTGAAAAAATTGGGACTCGAGTGGGACTCGAGTCAGAGGGGGGACTCAGTCGGACTCGCGAGTCGAGTCGTCGAGTCCGAGTCCCCATCCCTGGGAATACCAAATTGCTCTCATATGGTCTCACCTGAATATCTGCTAAATTTAGGACTTGCAGAAGCTAAAGATACAATTAAGCAGCAGATCTCGGATATAGAACTTCAGAATGATCTAAGCCAAATTTTATATATTTACCGCTCCCCTCAAGACATACAGAGTATTGGTCCAGCAGCTTACTTAAGTTCTCTTACTTATTATAAATATAGATGGGGATTTTCTAGGGCTCGCTTTAATGCTCTCCCCTCAAAGATTCTAGAAGGTAGATATCGAAATATACCAGTCTCACAAAGGCTGTGTCCATGTGATTCAGGTGAGACAGAAACAATTACACATGTCCTTTTATATTGCTCGTTCTAGATGCCTGGTCAAGCCTGATTCAACCCGTTACACAATCTTCCAGGTAATTCTGATAAATTTTATACTAAGTATCTTAGTGGACAGAGACCCCTCCCTCTATAACCTATAACATTGCCAAATTCTGTTTTTTTGCTTACAAGAACTTGCCATAGCCTTATAACTTCTTAGGCCTTGTTTAAACCATTGAGGAAGGGACAGAACCTTGGAATTGTATAGATTTTGTGCATCTGTAGACTTACTGTTTATGCTGGTCTTGAACCGTAATAAAGATTTGATTAGGAGGTGCCAGACTCCCTTGCTTTCTATCTTCAGATGGTTAATAAAACCTGTTTTATTCATTCATTGTTACATTTATATCCCACCTTTTTTCCTCCTGCAAGGAACCCAAGGCGGCTTACATGATCCTCCTCCTCCCCATTTTATCCTCACAACAACCCTGCAAGGTAGGTTAGGCTGAGAGTCAGTGACTGGCCCAAAGTCACCCAGTGAGCTTCATGGCTGAGTGGGGACTAGAACCCGGATCTCCCGAGTCCCAGTCCAGCACTCTAACCACTATGCCACACTGGCTCTTTTCTATTCCAGCTGGCTTTTAATTTAATGGTATTTAATGGCATGATGGGGCATTTATGTCAGCTGTTTTAAGGGGTTTAGCTTGTATTGAAATTTTCTTACCTGTTGTTTTCAAATTGTGTATATTGAAAAAACTTACCGGTATGTGGTATTTTATTGCATTTGTGGCCTGTGTTTTTGTGTATTGTTGTGAACTGCCCAGACAGCTTTGGCTATTGGGCAGTATAGAAATGAAATAAATAAATAAATATGTCATTTGTTATGTCTTACCTTTAACTGCTGGATGTTTGAGTACTGCTGCATTTCCCATGTTTTAAAATGGTTAGTTGTTTTAACGGTGTGTCATTTTGTTTTAATTGCCTTCTTTCACTCTATTCTATTTTTACACTAATCGTAAGCTTGGATTATTATTGTGATAGAAAGGCAAAATACAAATAATGAACTAAATTGTTTTTTGCTATAAAATACCATATTTGAAAAAAGATTGAAAGGTTTATTATTCCACTCAAGATCCTTTCTCATGCGGGGAGTGAACCTGGGCTTTCAGCATACATATTACACACGGGTAAGGCTTAGCAAAAACACTGTACCCCCTTCCCCGAAAAACTAAGGTTGAAATCCTCTACCCACTTACCTCAGAGTAAGCCCCACTGAACTCAATGGGACTTGCTTCTGAGTAGACCTGTATATGATTATTTATTTATTTTATTTATTATATTTATACCCCACCTTTTTTCCTTGCACTGTAAGTTACCAAAATGTACAGTGGAGACTTATTTTAAGATCGAGTTACTAAAAACACACAAAAATTATCAGGGTCGGCACCAAAGGTTGGCATGGTTGGGCACCTGCCGAAGGCCCACACGCCAGCAGGGGCCCATGGACAAGAGCCCCCTGCAGTTGCTCCTCCTCTTCCCCATTCACCTGCCTCTCTCTCTGGCCCAGACAATGGTGGTGGTAAGGAGGAGGAGCAGGAGATGCCACGGCCGACTTGCTCCCTGGCTGTCAGGCAAGCGAGTGGCATCCATGATGGGAAAGAGAGTGAGCAGGAGCAAGAGCAGCTGGTGGCGATGTCGGTGAGAAGGTAGGCGCACTGTGGGAGGCTTGTTAACCATGAACAACCGATGAAGAGAATCAATGGTTTGTGGTTGGGTTGTGAACCGTGGGTTGTTCACCATGGTTTGTTATCTCGACTGGGTTCAAACAACATGATAACCCACGTTTCAACGACAACCCACACTCAACCTATACTCAGCCCTTGAGTGTGGGTTATTGTGTTGTCTGAACCCAGTCAGTATAATAAGCTGCCTTCAGAGTCTCTCTCTCTCTCTCTCTCTGATGAAGTGCTCTGGATTTTTCACCCTCCAATAAAGAGGCGCGTCCAATATGGTGACTTGTGCAGAAAGTCAGAAGTGCATCCTCTACAGGTGGTTAATTGCTATACTTACACACACTCAAAATAAATGCTTTCAAAGGTAAGATTCAAGTGTACAGTCACATTTTAGTTTGGGTAGGGGGGAAGGTGCCTCAGCCTTCGGGAGTTTGAGAGAGACAGGCCAATGGTTTCTCTCTTGTGTGCTTTCTCACGATGTGCTTGATCACATGTGCTCGCTGACTGAAGCTCTTCCGACAGACGGAACAATTATACGGCTTCTCCCCTGTGTGCATTCTCTGGTGCACAAGAAGACCTGACGAATGCCGGAAGCTTTTCCCGCACTCGGAGCACCGGTGTGGCTTCTGTTCGGTGTGGATTACCACGTGGGTCAGGAGGCTCGTCTTCTGATTAAAGCTTTTCCCGCAGTCAGAACATTTGTATGGTTTCTCTCCTGTGTGGATTCTCTGGTGTCTATTAACGCTCGACTGAGTGGCAAAAATTTTCCCACACACGGGACAGGGGCTCCTTCTCTTTCCTTTATATAATTTTGGTGGGGCTTTAGTTTTGCCAAGGTCTCCACCCAGACCTATAACAGACTTATTCTCCCTCTCTGCCGTTTTGTTGTCAGGCTGCCTCTCCAGTTCATCTTGATTGCCAGAGATACCTTCCTCCTTCTCATGCTCCTGTTTTTCCAGGGGCATCCCTGGTGCTTCTTTCCACAGCTTGCTCAGCATCCTGCCTCTCATCGCATGTGCTCTCTGCCTGAAGCTCTTTTTGCAGGCTGAGCATTTATACACTTTCTCTCCCGTGTGATCCGTCTGGTACGCGGTAATGCCCCATTTCGGCTTGAAGGCTTCCCCGCAGTCCGCACACTGGTACGACTTCTCTTCCGTGTGGACCGCCTCATGAGCGATGAGGTTAGTCTTCCGATTAAAGCTCTTCTCGCAGTCGGGACATTTGTAGGGCTTTTCTCCTGTGTGGATTATTAGATGTCTATTAAGGCTCGATTTGCGAGTAAAGGCTTTACCGCAAATAGGGCACACATTCCTCCCCACCCCCTTGTGTGGTCTTCGAGAGGCTGAAATTCTGCAAAGGTCGCCACCACCCAGCCCCAGAAGGGATTTCTTCTTCCACGTCTGTGGTCCATTTTCCAGCCATCGCTCTGGTCCATCCAGATTGCGAAAGATTTCACCGTCTGCCTCGGGCATCCCCTGTGGGTCCTTACCGTGCTCATTCGCGAGCTGGTCGCCCACTGGAATAAAGAATGAATCTGGTAAAAGCAGTGGTGTTGTGGTCAATTTGGCGTTCATCGTGTATGATTTTATTTATTACATGTTTATCCCATGTTTTTTCTTCTTGCAAGGAACCCAAGGCAGCTTACAAGATCCTCCTCCTCTCCATTTTATCCTCACAACAACCCTGTGAGGTTGGTTAGGCTGAGAGTCAGTGACTGGTTCAAAGTCACCCAGTAAACTTCATGGCCGAGTGGGGACTAGAACCTGGGTCTCCTGAGTCCCAGTCCAACACTCTAACCGCTACGCCACAATGGCTCTCATTACAGTAAGCACCAGGCAATCCTCTATGAACAGTGTGCCACCACTGAAAAGGTGGCTTTTAAATTGATTTTAAGTATCAGTTATACTAACATCTTAATCTCTGCATCTCATGGTGGCGGCTTAGGATGCGGTTTTAGGTCTACGGGGATTTTTTGTGGCTCTCCATTATTATTGTTACTTGACGATTCATCTCTGCTGTGATACGGTTTGTTTTATAAGATTTTTTGGTGTTTGATTGGATTTATGTTTTAAATTATTGATAAGTGTTCATCACCCAAGATTAGGGGGAGACAGCTCAATGAAATAAGTCAGGGGATGTAGAAACTCAGGTTTGGGGGCAAAATCTGGCCCATTTGGGGTCCCAATCTGGCCTTCTGGGGTACCCCAAATGGCCACACCCCTTTCCATGGCCCTACAACTTTTCCCCAGCCCTGATCATTAGCAATTTCCTGGCTCTGGTGGTCGCCCCCCCCCCCCCCGGAAATGCCTCTCCTAAGGTTTAGCTGCTGGCAGTAAGATCCTTAAGCTAAAATATGCTGGTACCGGTGGCGGCGTGCGGGGGGGGGGTGTCCGGTGGCGGCGTGCGGGGGGGGTGTCCGGTGGCGGCGTGCGGGGGGGGTGTCCGGTGGCGGCGTGCGGGGGGGGTGTCCGGTGGCGGTGGCGGCGTGCGGGGGGGGTCCGGTGGCGGCGTGCAGGGGGGTCCGGTGGCAGCAGCGGTGTGTCCAGTGGCGGGGGCGGCGGGGGCGGCGGGGGCGGGGGCAGGGGCAGGTTTGCAGGGCAGGGCTGCTTTGCTCCGGAGCCCCCCCCCACGGCAATTTAGCCTAGGGCGCCAAACTGCCCTGCACCGGTCCTGTACAGACACACCATAAACCAAAGCTGTCTCTTGGGAAGGTCAGGTGGTGGAAATGGAAATAAAGAGCTAGGGAAATCTTTACCTAGGAAGATGGCATCTCTGGGGCTCTCCTGCTTGATCTCTCTGCCAGGATGCCTCTTCCCCGTCTCTGCAGAAGTCTGGGCTGCACCAGAGAAGCCTGCAGCTGGCTCGTCAGACGTACCCAGCACCTAAAACAGCAGAAGGTGGTCCCATAAGATACAACACACTGGTGAGTACGGAGGGCCCTTTGCGACCACAACTGTCAACTATTATCTGTGTTCTCTTGAGCATGGGCCTCAGCCAACCCATTTGAATGGGGATTGTTTATAGATTGGCAAAGAACCCTGCCTGTGACCATGGAGAAAAGGCAATTGTTTGTGAGAATGAGTGTGTGTGTCTATATGAATGGAATGTGATGTCAGGAGATGAGAAAGAAAGAATAAATGCATGATAAAGGGGTGAAAGGGAGAGAAAAGGGGAAGTGAGAGAGAAAAGGGGGTGGCAGAAAGAAAAGGGTTCTCCCACTTTTGCTGCTCTTGGCTCCCAGTTTGGGGCTTTAGCCCTGCCTATGTCAGTTTTAGCCACACCTGCCCCTGGCTCCGGCCCACCACCTCCTTCCTGCAGGGGGGGGGGAATGCGGCCCCCAACTTTAACAAAGGGTTTCCTACCCCTGGTTTGATTGGTAATGTCAGGGCAGGGCCGGCATCACAGGTAGTCATGGTTGGGCACCTGCCGAGGACCCACAGCCCACCAGGGACCCACTGGCAAGAGCCCACTGGAATTGCTCCTCCTCTTCGCCATGGCAACCTGCCTCTTCACCCTCCCTTTGCTTTGGCCCAGACAACGGTAGTGGTGAAAAGGAGCAGGAGATGCCACGGCCTCCTTGCTTCCTGACTCTTTGCTTGCCAAGCAAGCAAGTGGTGGCCATGATGGGAAGGAGGAGCAGGAGCAGCTGGTGGCAATGGTGGGGAGAAGGTAGACTCATTGAGGGAGGGCCCCCACTGAGGGTGTCTTGCCCTCTAAAACCTGGAGCGGGCACTGTGTCAGGGATTGGATTTGCTCAGCGGCAGCCCCCCGATTATGGAACTCTCTCCCCACTGAGGACCGCCTGTAGCCAACTCTGTTATCCTTTCGGCGCCAGGTTAAGACCGCTCTCTATGCCACAGCATTTAATGTCATTTAATGGTTTTAATGGCATATGGGGGCAGGGGGTACGTCTGCAGTGGTCTAGTTTGTTGAATGTATTGAACATGTTTTAATTGTTCAAATACTGTAGTTTTAATTCGTTTTTAAATTTTGTACTGAATTCTATTATGTTTTTATTGTATTTGTACTGTATTTTATCGTTTCTATAAATTGTTTGTTACCACCCAGAGAGCTTCAGCTATTGGGCGGTATTTAAATGAAATAAATAAATAAATTGGGACACATACACCCTGCATGCAAACCGGGTGCTGCCCACTCCTCAAATCAGATGAATGCCCTAAGCCAGTCTTCCTCCACCATTTCTGACCACTAGCCATGCTGGCAAGGGCTGGCGGGAGTTGAAGCCCAAAATATCTGGTGGGCACCAGGTTGGGGAAGGCTGCCTTAAAGCTATATTATAGGTACTCATGAGGTCATTGTGAGGGATTGAGGCCTACACAGGATTGGGTTTGTTGAGGCCTACACAGGCTTCAGTTTGTTGAAGCCTGAAGGCCCAAACACTTCCCTCGAGTAGTTGAAGCCTGAAGGCCCAAACACTTGGATGGGAGGGGGAGTTTGAGAGTTTTAAGTTACCCAATAGAAGTTAAGAATTAGATCTCCTATTCAAGGTCACATGATTATTGTGAAGGATCACCAACAGGATCCTCTGCGTGAGTTCGGCGCTTAACGGGTTAACCGGCTCTGAATTACAGCCCGTACGAGCGCTGGCAATCACCTACGAGGCTTTCGCACACAAGAGGAAACCGCAGCCCTTTAAATATCCAAATAAGGCTTTTATTTGTTTACACAAAACACAGAGTGGAACTTACAGCTTTCCAGGAATACTACAACAGCAACACAACCTTAGCTGACCCCTGGGTTTCTCAATGAACAGGCTTAGGCTAGCGGAGTGAATCTAGTCAATTACCTCAGACCAAAGACTCTGCGTCTAGTCGATGTCAGCCTGGCTCTGGGTCAGCCGATTCGTGGATGAGAAAGGCGTACTCGGCTGCCACTTGGAAGGTGGATCTGGCCCCGAAATACCCGTGGTTCCCAACAACCCTAACCCGGAAGGGAGAGGGGTTTTCTACCCCTGAGTTCCCGCTCTCCCCGCCCTCCAGGTCAGGTGGGGGCTTATGCCTGCCCCTTCGTTCCAGGTGGGCTTATTCCTGCCCAGGAAGAAGGTGACGTACTAGCACTTTGCAGCTCTTTGAGACTGCCCTGATAGCTTGATGATCCTTGATGGTCCTTCCTTGGGTTTGTGGATCTCCACCGAGACTCTCCTTTGTTGGGGATGATGGTCTGTCTGCTACTTCTCCGATGACTTCATCCCCCCTTCCTTGCCCCCTCCCTTGGGCGAAAACCGTGTGTGTGTGTGTGTGTGTGTGTGTGTGTGTGTGTGTGTGTGAACCTGTGTAGGGCTTTCTCCACAATTATAACCTTCCATTCCTGGGAAGGCTATATATGTGGGGTGTGGTCAGCTAGCAGTGAGTGTGCTGAGAGAGAGCTGGAAGCAGCAGCAGAGAAACAGCAGAGAGAAGCAGAGAGAGAGAAAGAGAAACTGGCTGCATAGGAAATAGGTAGTCTGAAGTTAAACTAGAGAACATTGGATTGTTTGTTTGTTTGTTTTATTTCATCATACTTGCTTTTGGATTATAACCACTCTATTAAGTAAAGACCCTAATATTAATAGTAAAGTGTTGTTGTTTACCCTGGAGTTTGGAGTGACTTATTCACCACGTCTACAGCCTACACCCATGCTATTGGAAGTTGTAAAAGGACTTGATCTCCTGGAACGGGAGGGGCTTTGAGGAGAGGCAGAGATCTCCCAAAGGAAGGTTAAGGGGTCCCTGTAGTAGTGGAACCTTGACAGATGGTGGCAGCGGAGCGATCCTGAACAGTGAGATTAAGCACTCCAAACAGAAATTGGTTTTTTTTTTACTAATAGAGCTGGCAAAAGCAGCGTATGTTTTAACTTCAGGACTGCGGAATAGAGACCCAGTGAGGCTAGTAAAATGAGCCAGTATCTCTCCATGAATAAAACTGCCCTGATTGAGCAATGTAAAAAGGACAATTTGCCATGGGAGGAGAAAACAGCAGAGGAACTGAAAGTTATGCTGATCTCCCAGGCGGCAATAGGAGGAGCTGCACCCTCTAGCCCTAGTGTAGCAGGACCCCAAACAAAAGAATGGGAGCTCCGTGAACAAGAACTGCGGCTAGTGGCAAAGCAGAAGGAAGAAGAGACCAGGTTAGAGTGGGAGAGGCTTCGTCAGCAGGAAGAACAACGCAAACACGAGGAAAAGGCGCGGCAGGAGCAACTTAAAGCTCAGGAAGAACAATGCAGACATGAGGAAAAGCTGCACCAGGAGAAACTGCAAGCCCAGAAGGAGCAACTGCAAGCCCAGAAAGAGCAACTTCAAGCCCAGGAAGAGCAACGCAGACACGAGGAAAGGATGATGAAATTGAAACAGGAGCAGCCTGTCAGAGTTACCCCGAAGGACTTCACAGCATACACCCCAGGAGAAGACCCACAAGTGTTCCTGACCACTTTTGAAAGGGCAGCACAGAAGTGGGGATTGCAGGAGGGTGATTACATGAAGTTTGTGCCTAATTTAATCAAAGGGGAGCTGGCAGAGATTTATAATAGCATGCCAGAGGGGGAGGCTGTTTCCTATGCTCAATTCAAAGAAACTGTGTATAAAAGGTTCAGGTTAGGCCCTGAGCACTTTAGGAAAAAGTTCAGAGGGTTAACACCTCAACCAGGTAAATCTATGGTAGAGTTTGCAACAAAATTAAAAAACCTGCTATTAAAATGGATGGATGGAGCAAAAGCTGACAACAGGGAAAAGGTGTTAGAGCTTATGGCTCTGGATCAGTTTTATTTTCGGTTGCCCAGAGAAATAAAACTGAAGGTTAAGGATAAAGATCCTGAAACGGTAAACCAAGCTGCAGAAATGGCTGACAAATTGATTGAAAACCGGGAAGGGTTAGGCCCCAGGATTGAGTCTGAGAAGAAAGGGGGGAAATGGGAAGCCCCAAGTAAAAAGGAGTTCAAAAAACCTCCTTTTGATCCTTCTCACCCCAGAGACCGTGCCTGCTATTTGTGTGGTCAGACAGGCCACATCAAGAGTAGCTGTCCCAAGTTACAAGCAATAACACCAGCTAACCCAGGTAGTCCTAAACCCGAACAAACCAAACCACAAGGTGTAGCAAGCGTAAAAAAACCTTATAATTGTGGATTTGTGATCACCAACAGGGAAGAGGTTAATAATCAGTTTAAAGAACCTGTTTATGTAAAGGATAAGACCATTATGGCAATGTTGGATTCTGGAGCTGATGTTTCTCTGATCCGAGCAGATTTGGTGACACCTGAAGATTTGGTACCAGGAATGTCTATTGAGATCCAGGGAGTGAATGGTCCCTCCTTTGAAGTCCCAGTAGCAAGGTTATCCATAGAATGGAGGGGATGGAGGGGTCTGTATGAAGTTGGGGTGATGGAACCTCCAACCCAATTTGCCCCTATCATTGTGGGAAGGGATATAATGGGACCAGAAGCTCAAATATGTGTGGTAACCCGCAAGCAAAAGGAAAGGGAGGAACTTTCAAGACAGGACCAGGTAAAAGCTGATGGGGAAAAAGAAAAGGTACTAGAGGTACAACCCACAGTGATTCCGGAAGGTCCAAAACCAACCCCAGACCCTCCCCAAACCGAAACAACAGAACAAGCCTCCATGCAACCTGTAGACCTGAAAGCCAGTGAAACAACCGAGGCAGGTGGTTCTGTAGAGGAAAAGGCGCTAGAGACCCCTTTTCCTGATTTAAGAGGAGTAGAGGAATTCAAGCAGGAAGTCCTCAGTGATCCTAGTTTGGAACCTCTGAAAAGAGTTGCTCTCCCTCAAGAGAGACCCTTCTCTGAGGAAAGAAGGGAGCAGATTATTTGGGAGAAAGGATTGCTGTATAGGCTGTGGTTACCAAAAACCCAAGAGTTAACCTGGGAACCACTAAAGCAACTGGTAGTACCTAACCAATTCCGGCTAAGGTTGCTAGAACTAGCCCATGATGTGCCATGCGCAGGGCACTTGGGGAAAAACAAGACTAAACAAAGGCTCATGGCAAACTTCTTTTGGCCTGGAATTGCTAAGCAAGTAGCAGAGTACTGCAGGTCTTGTGAAACCTGTCAGCGTGTGGGGAAGGCAGGGCATCACAGTAAAGCCCCTTTGCAGCCTCTGCCTATTATAGGAGAAGCTTTCTTCAGGGTGGGCATGGATATTGTAGGGCCTTTCACTAAACCCACCCGCAAGGGAAAAAAGTACATCCTCACAGTGGTGGATTTTGCCACAAGATACCCAGAAGCTGTAGCACTAGCCTCTATAGATGCTCCGTCTGTAGCTGAGGCTTTGCTAACTATATTTTGCAGAACTGGATTTCCCTCTGAAATCTTAACAGATTGTGGGTCAAATTTCCTCTCCGAGATAATGGAATGTCTGTGGAAGTGTTGTGGGGTAAAACACTTGAAAACCACTCCTTATCACCCACAATGCAATGGAATGGTGGAAAGATTTAACGCCACACTCAAAGGAATGATTAGAGCTTACGTAAACACACACCCAAATGACTGGGATGACAAACTGCAACACCTACTTTTTGCCTACAGGGAAGTTCCACAGGAATCAACAGGATTCTCACCTTTCGAGCTGTTGTATGGCAGAAGAGTGAGAGGCCCTCTTGATCTCCTGAGGGAAAACTGGGAAGGTAAACTCGTAGAAAACAAAACCTCTGTGGTGGATTATGTGTTAAAACTTAGACAAACCCTTGATACACTCTGTAAACTAGTTCAAGCCAATGTAACCAAAGCCCAAGAGGTGCAAAAGTTCTGGTATGATCAAAAGGCACGCTCTAGAGTATTTGAGGTAGGGGATCAGGTAATGATATTTCTTCCCCTGCGCAAAGACAAGCTTAAGGCTGCTTGGGAAGGCCCCTACACAGTCAGAGAGAAAATGGATGATTTAACCTATGTGGTGGTTAAAGAAAAATCTGAAAAAAGACCAAAGGTAGTACATGTAAGTATGATGAAGCCACACTATGAGAGGAGTAGAGTAGTTTTACAGGTGCAGAAGGTGCCAGAGGTAGTATACTTAGGGCACAGGGTTGGAAATGGTCATATCACACCTTTATGGGACAAGGTTGAAGCTATCAGAACCTGGGACATACCTACAACCAAGAAACAGGTCAGGTCATTCTTGGGATTTGCTGGGTATTACAGGAGATTTGTTCCCCATTTTGGTGAAATTGCTGGACCTTTGACTGATCTAACCAAGAAATGTAAACCTGACAAAATTGTGTGGACTGATGAATGTCAGAGAGCTTTTGATAGACTAAAGGACATTTAAGCTCAAAGCCTGTGTTAAGAGCACCTGACTTTGAAAAAACCTTTATTGTAGCTACCGATGCCTCTGAGACTGGCATAGGTGCTGTATTGTTACAAGACTATGACTCTGTTAAACACCCAGTAGCCTACCTGAGTAGGAAGCTCCTACCCAGGGAGAGAAACTTGTCTACGATCCAAAAAGAATGTCTGGCAGTAGTGTGGGCTCTGGACAAGCTCAAGCCTTATGTTTTTGGACAAGAATTTACCGAATTTTTCGCTCCATAAGACGCACCGGACCATAAGACGCACTTACTGTATGGTACAAAAAATTTTTTTTAAAAAAAAATCAGCTGAGAGGCGGGGGCTTCCCCCGCCCCACCCAGGAGTCCTCTGCTCTTCCGGACTAGCAGAGGAAAGTTAAAAAAAAATAAAATAATAATAATTCTTTTTTTTTTACTATATTCACTCCATAGGACGCACAGACATTTCCACCTAGTTTTTTTGGGGGGTAAAGTGCGTCTTATGGAGCGAAAAATACGGTACTTTATGGACTGATCATCATGCCTTACAATGGATACAAACAATGCAAAATACCAACTCCAAGCTTCAGAGATGGTCTTGGAAATTGCAGGAATTTCAAATGAACATTGAACATGTGCCTGGGAAGGAGAATGTGATAGCTGATGCTTTGTCTAGGAAATAACCAAAAAACAGTTGCCTTTTTGTGTAGGTTAACGTTTCACAATTCTCTTCTGTAAAAGGGAAATTGTTCCACTTGAGGAGAAGGAGGGGAAGATGTGAGGGATTGAGGCCTACACAGGATTGGGTTTGTTGAGGCCTACACAGGCTTCAGTTTGTTGAAGCCTGAAGGCCCAAACACTTCCCTCGAGTAGTTGAAGCCTGAAGGCCCAAACACTTGGATGGGAGGGGGAGTTTGAGAGTTTTAAGTTACCCAATAGAAGTTAAGAATTAGATTTATTTATTTATTTATTTATTATATTTATCAATCGCCCATCTGGCCGGCCACCCGGCCACCCTGGGCGATGTACAATTAAAATACAATAAAACACAATAAAATATAATAATTAAAACAATATAAAAAATTCTCATTAAAAACCTAACCCACCCCATATTCCCGCCTGAACAGCCATGTTTTTAATGCACGGCGGAAGCTCATCATGGAGGGGGCATGGCGAAGGTCACTAGGGAGGGAGTTCCATAATGTGGGGGCCGCCACAGAGAAGGCCCTCTTCCTAGTCCCCACCAGCCTGGCTGCTCTGGCTGATGGGATAAGGAGAAGGCCGTCCGTGGCAGACCTTGTTGAGCGGCCTACTTGATGTTGCTGGAGGCGCTCCTTGAGATAAGCTGGGCCGGAGCCGTGTAGGGTTTTAAAGGTCAAAACCAACACCTTGAATTCGGCTCGGCAAGCAACTGGTAGCCAGTGCAACTCATTAAGCACTGGCGTGATGTGATCACGCCGGCGGCTGCCCTTAATCAGGCGAGCCGCCGCGTTCTGTACCAGCTGAAGCTTCCGGACCGTCTTCAAGGTAACCCCACGTAGAGCGCATTACAGTAGTCTAGGCGAGAGGAGACCAAGGCATGAACCACTGATGGGAGCAGTTGATTAGGAAGGTAGGGGCGCAGCTGCCGTATCAGATGGAGTTGATACAGCGCCGCCCGGCTCACAGCTGACACCTGAGCCTCCATGGACAGCTGGGAGTCTAGAATGACCCCCAAGCTGCGGACCTGGTCCTTCAGGGGTAGATGTACCCCATTCAGCACCAGGTCAACATCCCCTAACCTTCCCTTGTCCCCCACCAGAAGTACCTCGGTCTTGTCGGGGTTCAGTTTCAGCATGTTCCTTCCCATCCAGCCAGCCACTGACTCCAGGCACTTGGACAGGGTCTCAACGGCCAACCTCGGTGAGGACTTAAAACAGAGGTAGAGCTGCGTGTCATCCGCATACTGATGACACTGCACCCCAAACCTCCTGATGATAGCTCCCAGCGGCTTGAGGTAGATGTTGAATAACATCGGGGAGAGGATGGAACCCTGCGGCACTCCACAAGTGAGCAGCCGAGGGTCCGAAGCCTCCTCCCCGAGAACTACCCTCTGATACCTTCCAGAGAGGAAGGACCGGAACCATTGCAATACAGTGCCTCCCAAGCCCAACCCCTCCAGACGGTCCAGGAGGATACCGTGGTCAACGGTATCAAAAGCCGCTGAGAGATCGAGGAGGACTAGAAAGGAGCATTCGCCCCTATCCAAAGCCCTCCTCATATCATCCACCAAGGCGACCAAGGCCGTCTCCGTCCCATGTCCAGACCTGAAGCCCGACTGGCACGGATCCAAATAATCGGCTTCATCCAAGTGTGCCTTCAACTGAGCACCCACCACCCTATTCAAGGTCACATGATTATAACCTTCCATTCCTGGGAAGGCTATATATGTGGGGTGTGGTCAGCTAGCAGTGAGTGTGCTGAGAGAGAGCTGGAAGCAGCAGCAGAGAAACAGCAGAGAGAAGCAGAGAGAGAGAAAGAAAAACTGGCTGCATAGGAAATAGGTAGTCTGAAGTTAAACTAGAGAACATTAGATTGTTTGTTTGTTTGTTTTATTTCATCATACTTGCTTTTGGATTATAACCACTCTATTAAGTAAAGACCCTAATATTAATAGTAAAGTGTTGTTGTTTACCCTGGAGTTTGGAGTGACTTATTCACCACGTCTACAGCCTACACCCATGCTATTGGAAGCTGTAAAAGGACTTGATCTCCTGGAACGGGAGGGGCTTTGAGGAGAGGCAGAGATCTCCCAAAGGAAGGTTAAGGGGTCCCTGTAGTAGCGGAACCTTGACAGTCATCTAGCCCAGAAGTGTCTATTCTGATACTCAAAAGACGGATATATCGGAGATCCTATTTTAACTGGAGATGGCAAGGATCGAACCTGGGACCCGCTGTAGGCAAAGCTCATGTTCTCCAACTGAGCTGTGGAACGAAGATGAGGAAGAGAGGAATGGGACAAGGTGGGTGAGAAGAGAAGATTAAGGGAGACATGTTGGCGGTCTTCAAATATCCAAAAGACTAGAACCGATGGGGTGGAAATTGCAGGGATGCAGATTTTGGCTAAACACTGGGGCTGTTCACATCACAACAGCCCACCGTGGGTTAATTAATACAAAGTGAGGCTGTGTAGTGTGTGTGGTGGCCATTTTGAATATGTAACTTCCGCATGAGGGTTGTCGTGTGGCACGAACCTGGCGAGCATGGTTTATGCGAGGGGTAAACAACCCTCTCATAACCCATGGTCTGTTATGAGAGGGTTGTTTAACCCTCACATAACCCACAGTCGCTGGGTTCGCATCACACGACAACCCCCGAACAGGGGTGGGATATGCAACATGGGCACTGGAGACACCACAGCTCGTCATGGGTTAAATAACCCACGATGAGCCATGGTGTGTCATCCAAACCCAGTCACAGAGAAACTTTGATGGGAAGATCTTGTTCCGGACAGTGGAATAGCCTGCCTTGGGAGGTGGTGGGCTTTCCTTTGCCAGTTGGATGGCCATCGGTCAGGGATGCCGGAGTTGCAAGATTTCTGCGATGCTGATCCTGCATTGAGCAGTGGGGTTGGGCTACATCAGGGGTGCAGAAGCTCCGGCCCACGGGCCTAATTCTGGCCTGCAGATCTTCCGCTTCCAGCCTGCAGAGCCTCCTTGGGTTCCTCCAGGGGCTGCTAGAGGACCTCCAAGATCCCTTCCAACTCTATGATTTTGGAGCCAGGAACAATGGCCACATTCTGTCCATCTTCATTGCCACCTTTGGAAAGAAAGCTGCCTTGTACTGGGTCAGAGTATTTATCAGCCCAACTCAGTATTACCTACTCTTACCGGCAAAAGCTTTCCAGGGTTCCCAGCAGTTCTTTCCCATCACCGGCTGCCCAAGATCCCCTTTTTACCTGGAGATGTCGGGGACTGAACCTGGGACTTTCCACATGCTAAGCATGAATTCTACTTGTTGAGCTACAGGCACCTCAGAATGATGTAGGATGAAATATTCTCACCTGCCCGTCCCATCTCTCTGACTCTCGCTGCCTGAGCAGGAAATCCTCGGCCAGGTCCACTGCCAGGGAGCAGGTCTCAGTCCATGCCCCCTGACCCATCTCTGGATCTCCGGCGGCAGGACAGCTAGGAACTGCTCCAGGACCACCAGCTCCACAATCTGCTCCTTGGTGCGTCTTTCCGGCATCAGCCACCCCCAGCAGAGTCCCTGGAGTCGGCTGCAAGCCATCCTGGGCCCCTCGGCCTCCCGATAGCAGAACCCCCTGAAACGCTGGCGCTGGACTTCTGCCTCCGTGGCCCCATTGCTCGGAATGTCCTCCTTCGCCTTTTGATCTCCCGCTTTCAGGGTCCTTGAAGCAGCCTGCTCTCCCTCTCCAAAGGCTGGCAGGACCCTCGACACCCCCTCCGCGCCAGGCCCCTGGCACACATCAGAGAGAACGGGAGAGGTCTTGGCCTCCGGGAGCTGCGTGCTTCCCCACACGGAGTGCGAGGACTCTGCAACCTTCAGGAAATCCTGCCACTGGGCCTCCCAGAGCTGCAACTGCCCTTCCTCCGGCTCCAGTTTAATCCGACGCGGCACCACCTGATGCAGACTCTCTCCGGCCATCCCAGCCTCGATGACACACAGGCCGCTTCCAGATTCTTCAGGTGACCCATCAGACACCGGGGCTGTTGTGGCCTCTTCTTTCATTTTCCTCCTTGGATGGTTATACTTGGTTGGCAAACCTCCTGGTGGCTGGACAGCAAGGCAAGAGGTGGGATTCAGTGTGAAGTATAATATGATATACATTGGGGGAATAACATAGGAACATTGGAAGCTGCCTTATCCTGAGTCAGACCATGGCTCCATCTAGCCTGGTATCGTCGACACCGACTGGCAGCAGCCACTCTCCAGGGTTTCAGGCAGGATTCTTTCCAAGCCCTACCTGGAGATGCTGGGGATCGAACCTGGGGCCTTCTACATGCAAAGCATGTGCTCTGTCACCCTGAGCTATGGTCCCTCCCTACAGCACCTGGTGTTCCACCGGTCACCCACCCAAGTACTAGATAGGCAAATGGTCAAGGAGCACCTGATTACTCTGAACGAGTTTAAATCTCCAGGGCCTGACGAGCTGCATCCTAGAGTAATAAAGGAACTGGCAGAACTCTCAGAACCACTGTCTATTATCTTTGAGAAATCATGGAGGACAGGTGAAGTGCCAGATGACTGCAGGAGGGCAAATGTTGTTCCCATCTTCAAAAAAGGCAAGAAGGAGGAACCTGGGAACTATAGGCCAGTCAGTCTGACATCAATCCCTGGGAAAATTTTGGAACAGATTATAAAGAAGACAGTCTGCAAGCACCTTGAAAACAATGCAGTGATTACTACAAGCCAGCATGGATTTGTCAAGAACAAATCCTGCCAGACTAATCTGATCTCATTTTTTGACCGGGTAACCTCCCTTGTGGACTGTGGGAATGCTGTGGACATCATATACCTGGACTTCAGCAAAGCTTTCGACAAAGTGCCTCATGATATCCTGATTAGCAAGCTAGCTAAAAGTGGGCTAGATGGAACAACTATCAGGTGGATCCACAATTGGCTACAGAATCGGACTCAAAGGGTGCTTATCAATGGTTCCTTCTCAAACTGGGGAGAGGTAACAAGCGGGGTACCACAGGGCTCGGTCCTGGGCCCAGTGCTCTTCAACATTTTTATTAATGACTTGGATGAGGAGGTGCAGGGAATGCTTATCAAATTTGCAGATGACACAAAGTTGGGTGGAACAGCTAATACTCTGGAAGACAGAAACAAAATTCAAGGAGATCTCGATAGGCTGGAGCGCTGGGCCGAAAACAACAGAATGAAATTTAATAGAGATAAATGCCAAGTGCTGCACCTAGGGAAAGGAAACCAAATGCAGAGTTACAGAATGGGGGACACTTGGCTCAACAATACCACAAGTGAGAAGGATCTTGGAATTGTTGTAGATCACAAACTGAATATGAGCCAGCAATGCGATGTGGCTGCAAAGAAGGCCAATGCTATTTTGGGCTGCATTAATAGAAGTATTGCTTCCAAATCACGTGAAGTGATAATTCCCCTTTACTCGGCACTGGTTAGGCCTCATCTTGAGTACTGCGTCCAGTTCTGGGCACCACACTTTAAGAAGGATGTAGACAAACTGGAGAGGGTTCAGAGGAGGGCAACAAGGATGATAAAGGGACTGGAAACAAGGCCCTATGAGGAGAGACTGAAAGAACTGGGCATGTTTAGCCTTCAGAAGAGGAGACTGAGGGGAGATATGATAGCACTCTTCCAGTACTTGAAGGGTTGTCACACAGAGGAGGGCCAGGATCTCTTCTCGATCATCCCAGTTTGCAGGACACGGAATAATGGGCTCAAATTACAGGGACTCAGATTCCACCTAAATATCAGGAAAAATTTCCTGACTGTCAGAGCAATAAGACAATGGAACCTACTACCTAGGGAGGTGGTGACTGGTGAGCTCTCCTACTCTGGAGGCATTCAAGGTGTGGCTGGACAGGCATCTGTCAGGGATGCTTTGACCTGGATTCCTGCATTGAGCAGGGGGTTGGACTCGATGGCCTTGTAGGCCCCTTCCAACTCTACTTTTCTATGATTCTATTATTCTAACCAGGCCCAACCCTGCTTAGCTTCTGAGATCAGATGAGTTCAACCACCTCCCCCCTGCTCCCCCCCTCATTTTCATATCTATGCTAGTGGGCTCATCTAAATCTAGGGTGTAGCCACACTGGAATATGGCATCCAGTTTTGGTTGTCCACATCACACGGTGGAAGGGCTGAAACATTCAGGGCACCCTTCTCCCAACTTGGTGCTTCCAGATGTTTTGGATTCCACTCCCAACAGTCCCAGCCAGCAGGGCCAGTGGTCAGGAATTCTGGGAGTTGTAGTCCAAACCCTCTGGAGGGCATCAGGTTGGGGAAGGCTGATGTAGGGCTTTTTAGTTTAGAAAAAAAGGCAACTGAAGTGGGAAGGAGGGATACACGATGGCAGTTTATAAAATTAAGACTGCAAAAAATAATGCCATGTAGCATCCTCCTAGCAGGAGCGGCCCAGAGTTCAGGGTTCCAGCCAAGTATACTCACCTCTCAGGAATAATATTTTTTCTTTATTTGAAGGATTTTTACCCCACTCTTCAGCCAAAAGATCAAGAATATAAGACAGTCCCTGCCCACACAGGCTTACCATCTAAAAGACACAGCACAAAAGGAAAAGGGATTGGGAGGGAGGAGGGGGGGGAAAGCAAACTTAGGTTTGTTCTTAGTTACAAACTTCTTATGACAACGACCAGAATGGAAGACGATTCAAGCAGAGGAGGAGCCAAAACTTGGTGACTCAGCTGAGCAGAGGAGCCCTGCACTCTTGCTGCTACAGCCTGATGGAACGTGACAGCTCCTGCCAGGCCGGGATGTACGGATTTTAATATGTTCTGCCTGTGTTTTGCAAATTCTCAGGTGTCTTTCGTTCATTGACGGAATCTGATTACCTACCCACCCACCCCCACTTCAGAAAAGTACACAAAAAAGTCACACACAATTTACGTAACTTTCGCTGGCTTGTAATATTTTGCCTATTTTTCTTAGCTCAGTGTACAATCAATGAGCACAGCGCACACACAAAAAGGGTGCTTACACGGTGGAGACTGAAGAGAGATCAGATGTATAAATTGGTGTGTGTGTGTGTGTGTGTTTAAAGGCATATATAAGTGTATTTTCCAGTAACTTTTGTGCTTTTGTACAACTAAATTTGCATACAATTCTGGAAAGTAAAACACACACAAAAACAATCCGCAAGTCTACATGACTTAGAAGAAACTGGTCTGCTTTGGAATCCGTGGGTCGGATCCATAGAAATCCAAAGTCATTCAAATTCATTTTGGATTTCTCCGACTGCCAGGTGACAGCTGATGGAGGGAGCAGCTTGATGGAGGTGGCTTCTCGGCAGAGCTGATGGTGGCCCTTCTTCCCATCTCTCACCCCTCCCCAGTTTTCAGGGATCCTCCCTCAACTGACAGTCAATATCCCATGGCTACTGAGCATGCTGAGACCTCAGTGGACACTTTTCTACTTGATGGTCTTTGCCCCCTTAGGTTTTGTTTTTGTGTTAATTGTACTTCTGAAAACTTTGCCCCCCCCCCCCCCCCAGTGCACCAACAACTCCCTCTTGTTTCTTAGTGGTCCCATTTTGGCTACAATCCTTTCCAGGGTGGATTTGATTAAATCAATTTGATTTAAATCATGATTCAATCATGAATTAAATCACTACCCAGAAAAATTCAATTTAATCATGTGATCCCCCCCCCCCCAAGTGTGCTCTTCCTTGCTATAACCTTAATACATATTTTACACAGCTCAGAGTTACCAAAGCTCACTGAAACAGATACTTGTAAAGGCACTGGAAGGTGAAAAATCTCCAGTTGAATAGGTTAATCATGAATACTCAGAGGATTTTCTTACCTTACTCTATTAGGACAATTGACACCAACTCTAGACACACACTGAAACTATTTTAACTAAAACAACACTGTATTGTGGATTTTTGTTTCTTCAACAGTAAAGATATAATATTTAACAAGCATATGGTTGTTGTTTTTATTTTTATTTTTGAAAATTTAGTCAAAGATTTAAAATCCTGGAGATCTTAATTGGGCTTCTAAGAATTTCCAAAATTATACCGGGGGGGGGGGGGGGGAGGAGCTCCAGGATTGGAATAACTTCAGTCAGAGTTGGAAAATAGGACTGATCAGATATGTTATTTCTCATATCCATATATTGCTGTTAACAAGTATGTCTCTCTGGAGACACAAACACAGTTTGAGAACCACAAAATTTTCTGATGGTATCCTAGATTGAGTACTAGACTGAGTACTTGGGGAGATAGAAAGATTAATCTAAATAATCTATACAGAAACCTATAGAACCCCCCAAAATTGAGGCTCCAATCTAAGACCCTATTTACAAAACTTTTTTTAAAAGATTATATAAATACACTGTCTCATAATACAGAATATGAGATCTTTGAACTATAACACATTTTAAATTAAAACTATGATCATGTAGGGCTTTTTTAAAAAAAACATTTTAATAATAACAATAAAAACATCCAATTTAAATTTTTAAAAATGATTTTTTAAAATTCTTTTTAAAAAAATCATTGATTTTTATCCACCCTGATCCTGTTGGCACTCACCACCTGTGTTTGCTATTAGAGGGAGGGGGGGAGAGTTGGGGGGAATTCTCACTCTCTGATAATAAGATAATTTGGGGTCGTTGAATGAAATTTATGAGCAACAGATTCAGGGAAAGACAAAAGAAAATACTTCTTTACATAACACAATTCACTTATGGAACTTGTTGTTGAAAGATGCAGTGATAGCCATGAGCTTGGACAGCTTTAAAAGAAGAGGCCTCAACTTTATGGAAAATGGACTGATCTAGGGCCATTGAACCGTCCAAGCTCAGAGTATCGGTTGCTGAGGAACACAGGAGTGT
Source organism: Shinisaurus crocodilurus (assembly GCA_021292165.1). Classification (NCBI taxonomy): domain Eukaryota; kingdom Metazoa; phylum Chordata; class Lepidosauria; order Squamata; family Shinisauridae; genus Shinisaurus; species Shinisaurus crocodilurus. Next base: position 89,893 of record JAHFWL010001322.1, on the reverse strand, counting down.
TACTCTGCCTGGATGATGGGGTCACACTCACATCCCCAAATCTCTTTCCCAGGGGCCCGGATCTATTCCACAGAGCCCTGAATGTCTATTGGCACTAAAGGAAGGTTTTTTTCTCCGCTTAATTGCCATGGAGGGGGCAATTTCCAAGGGAGATTGCAACTGGGGAGGGAAGGGTTAACTCTTCCCCTTCTTAGATGCGGCAATATACACCTGAATTTCCCCCCTCCCTGGCAATTAAATGTAGGGCGGGGGAAAAACTTTTCCCCATGGGTTTGGGATGATCTGGGCCAGGGTACAAATTAATTGAAGAATTCATTTTATTTGAGATGATTTCAATGATAAATTCATTGGCTTGCTTCTCCTACTCTGAAATTTAAATAAATCCTAGTCATTAGTTTGAAATAGGCATATAGAGATATAAATTCGCATTTGTGGATTTTATGCAGACTTGTGTCCTATGTGCCTGGGCCCGCAAATCTTTTTCAGTGCCCAGCAATGCCCCTGCTGAGGAGCAACAGACAAGAAGGCCATGCCACTTGGGGGCCAGAAGGACCTTGCGGACATCAAGGAAGCATCCACCTGCCCACTGCTGGAAACAGGATGTTGTGCTAGATGGGCATTTGGTCTGATCTGGCTGGGGCATTTTTATGTTGGCCATTACAAGCTCCCCCCATTTCCACCACCCTTGTCCCTGACATGATTCTCAGACATCCTCCCTTATTATGTCTGCAGACCTAAAACAGCAAAAGAAGCAGAACCATACCACAGAAATCGCCAAAAACTAAAAACAGAGTCTTGTGGTATCTTGAAGACTAAGAAATGTATTTTGGAATCTGGTCCACCATCACCACCACCACCACCACCACCACCACCACCACCAGGTGAATAATGGCAACAACAAAACCAGATTTATTCGAGCAGCCTTCGCCAACCTGGTGCCCTCCAGATGTGTTGAGCTACAACTCCCATCAACCTTAGCTATCATGGCCATTGGCTTGGGATGCTGGGAGTTGTAGTCGAACACATCTGGAGGGCATCAGGTTGAAGAAGGCTGTATTAGAACATGACTGATGGCAGCACCTCATTGGTGGATCTCCTTTCCTGCTGGATAAACATGTTGGCCCCTTTCCTGTACATTTTCAGGGCAGCCCTTAAGGATATTTTATTTCTGGCCACCTTTGGCCAAGTATATTTTTCCAGTCTTTAGGTTTTTTTAATTGTTGAGAACTGCCCAGAGAGCTTCAGCTATTGGGTAATATAGAAATATGATGATGATCATGATGATGATGATGATATTATTATATTATTATAGAATAGTCTTTCTTGTAGAGGTTTTATCTTTCCACTGTTTACCTGGCTGGCTTGAATGTATATTTTAACGTTTGAAATGTCAACGGATGCTGTCATTCTGGCTTTTATATGCTACATTTTAATATTTGCTCTGTTTTGTAAGCTAATTTTGAGTGTTGGACTGGGACTCGGGAGATCTGAGTTCTAGTCCCCGCTCCGTCATGAAACACACTGGGTGACTTTGGGCCAGTCACTGCTTCTCAGCCTAACCTACCTCACAGGGCTGTTGTGAGGATAAAATGGGGAGGAGGATTATGTAAGCTGCCTTGGGTTCCTTGCAGGAAAAAAGGCGGGGTATAAATGTAATAAATAAATAATTTGGAAAAGCAACCTAGAAGTATGAGTAAGAAAAAATCAATTTAGGGGGAAAAAAGGAAAATCTGTCCCCTGACAAAATCTGTCCAGATGAAATTGGCCCATCGCACAATAAATCTGGCAAGTCTTTGAGGTGTGGCCAGTTAGAGGGCATGCGTCACCAAAAAAGAAAAGGAAAAAAATATAATTATTAAGTATAATTTAATATATTTACTATACTTTATTATAGTAAATATAATATATATTCACTATATTTATTATTTATATATAAATATAATTTATATTTATATATTTACTAAAATATAGTAAATTTATATATAATTTACTATATTTATTGTTTACTATATTTACTATGTATATTTATTATATTTACTATATTGTTTACTATATATTAAAGCTTGAATGAATGTAAATAATAATAATAATAGTAATAATAAAATTTGTTATTAAAAAAAAGAGAGAAAGACAAAAGTGGACACTGAGTTGCGTAACATTTGGAGATGCTGGTTTATGTGTACGGAGGCAAATGTAGAAATAAATCCTGTAATTTAAATAGACATACAATACATCTGACCATAGTGGGGAAGACTGCACACCGGTGACCTGTGTGCCTTGCTCACTCCGCTGAGGGGCAACTTCAAGGCCCCTGCACTCACTCACTCCCTTCTTATAGTTTTGTATCTTTAAAACAGATTTGGACTGGGCAGGCCTCCAAACAGAGGACAACCTTTAGATAGAGGAGTGTCATGGAATCATAGAAAACTAGAGTTGGAAGGGGCCTATAAGGCCATCGAGTCCAACCCTCTGTGCAATGCAGGAATCCAAGTCAAAGTGGGAGAGTCCACCATGTCCCTAAATAGTTGGTTCCATTGTCTTATTGCTCTGACAGTCAGGAAATTTTTCCTGATGTTTAGGTGAAATCTGGGTTCCTGTAACTTGAGCCCATTATTCCATGTCCTGCAAACTGGGATGATCCAGAAGAGATCCTGACCCTCCTCTATGTGACAACCCTTTATGTACTGGAAGAGTGCGATCATATCTCCCCTCAGTCTCCTCTTCTGAAGGCTAAACATGCCCAGTTCTTTCAACCTCTCCTCATAGGGCCTTGTTTCCAGTCCCTTGTTGCCCTCCTCTGAACCCTCTCCAGTTTGTCTACTGTCCTTCTTAAAGTGTGGTGCCCAGAACTGGACACAGTACTCAAGATGAGGCCTAACCAGTGTTGAGTAAAGGGGAATTATCACTTCACGTGATTTGGAAGCTATACTTCTATTAATGCAGCCCAAAATAGCATTGGCCTTCTTTGCAGCCATATCGCATTGCTGGCTCGTATTCAGTTTGTGATCTACAACAATTCCAAGATCCTTCTCACTTGTAGTATTGTTGAGCCAAGTGTCCCCCATTCTGTTACTGTGCTTTTGGTTTCCTTTCCCTAGGTGCAGCACTTGGCATTTATCCCTATTAAATCTCATTCTGTTGTTTTCGGCCCAGTGCTGCAGCCCATCGAGATCGCTTTGAATTTTGTTTCTGTCTTCCAGAGTATTAGCTGTTCCACCCAACTTTGCGTCATCTGCAAATTTGATAAGCATTCCCTGCACCTCCTCATCCAAGTCATTGATAAAAAAATGTTGAAGAGCACTGGGCCCAGGACCGAGCCCTGCGGTACCCCACTTGTTACCTCTCCCCAGTTTGAGAGGGTACTATTGATAAGCACTCTTTGAGTCCGATTCTGTAGCCAATTGTGGATCCACCTGATAGTTGTTCCATCTAGCCCACTTTTAGCTAGCTTGCTAATCAGGATATCATGAGGCACTTTGTCAAAAGCTTTGCTGAAGTCCAGATATATTATGTCCACAGCATTCCCACAGTCCACAAGGGAGGTTACCCGATCAAAAAATGAGATCAGATTAGTCCTCTGACAGCCCTTAAGAACATAAGAAGAGCCATGCTGGATCAGACCAAGGTCCATCTAGTCCAGCATTCTGTGCACACAGTGGCCAACCAGCTGCCCATGGGAAACCCACAAGCAGGACATGAGGGCAACAGCACCCTCCTACCCATGTTCCCCAGCAACTGGTATAGAGGCATACTGCCTCTCTGATATTGGATACCGCCTCCTTCCAACAGAGGACTGTCCTCTGTAAAGTAGGGACACCTGGCCGTAAAGTAGGACACAGCAGCCACTCTAGAAGTTGTTACACACACACACACGCACACACACACACGTATATATTTGATTTTACTTGTCTTGCAAAAGAAGTCTTAGGGCGCAATCCTATGCATGTTTAGACAGAAAAAAAGTCCTACAGCTCCCAGCATTCCCGATCCAGCATGGCTGGCTGGGGAATACTGGGAGTTGTAGGACTTTTTTCCCTATCTAAACATGCATAGAATTGCACCCTAAAGACAACTGAATTCTCTCCCTTTCTGCCCCGTCTGTTGCATGAATAAATAACCCCCATATTCAGCCTTGAACCCCCTCCCACCACACCCCCGGTCCATCCACCCACCCAAAATATCCCTTCTCCTTTTTCTCTTCTCCTTTTTTAGAACCTCCATGTAGGAAGGGGGGGGGGGAAAAGGCCTTTAAAACTCACTGCTTCTACATGGATGCAATTCCCCTGTGCAGAGAAATTCAAACTCCAGCTCCTGAGGAAGGGGAGGAGCCTGCGGGCGGCGCACCGATTGCGCTGTGCACATACATGAGTACAGTCGCTCACACGCAGAGGCACAGTTCCCACGCCTCTCTAGGAATCAGTGCTCTGCAGGTTTAACCCTTCACTGCCTGACCCTTTGCTTTGCACGGAAGGACACTGAATTTTCTCCTCCAAAAGTGAAGTTCCACAGCACCCTTCTCTCCACCTCACCCCAGAGGCGTTGTTAGGGGGCGGCCCACTAGGGCCGGAGCCCCGAGTCTCTCATTTGGAGCCACGGATCTCTGGGAGGCCATCTGCCGCACCACCCTGCTGTCCAGGGGTACTTGCTGAAAAAAAGGGACAGGGTCCTTGAAGATCTTGTATCTGATCCCCCTGGATTAGCTCCCTTTTGGCCCACACGTGCTTCACCTCCTGCTGCCTGCCCCTTGAATCTTTTTGCCTGAGGTTTTTTTCTGAAATCAAATGCCCTCCTCTCCCCTGTACATACATCCCTTTTTACAATTATAGGGGTGTCCTAAGGAGACAGGGTCCTTTACAGACACACACCCACAGAGACTTTAGAGCATATGTAAATTAGCATATGCAAGTTTGTGCATTTTTTTTGTCCTGTGGGCCTGAGCCCCTGATCTTTTCAGTACCCAGTACCAGCCCTGCCCCACCCCCCACCCCACTTCAGCAACCTGGCACCCCTCAGATGTGTGGGACTACAACTCCCATCACCCCTGACCACTGGCCATGCTGACTGGGGCTGATGGGCATTCTGGACGAGTCACATCTGGAGGGTGGCAGGTTGTGGGGGAAGGGTGTTCTACAGCTTTTGAAGCCGACTTTGTATTCACCCCATACCCTTGGCTCTGTTCCTGTGCAGTTTCACAGTGGCCTCGACCAGGGCTGGCCCTACTGTTAGGCAGAGGGAATGAGTGGCCTCTGGCAGCAGCTGCTGCAGCCCCTCAACTGTCCCTCCTGAGCAACAGTGTGGCATAGTGGTGAGAGTGTTGGACTGGGACTCAGGAGATCCGGGTTCGAGTCCCCGCTCAGCCATGAAACTCACTGGGTGACTTTGGGCCAGTCACTGACTCTCAGCCTAACCTACCTCACAGGGTTGTTGTGAGGATAAAATGAAGAGGAGGAGGAGGATTATGTAAGTCGCCTTGGGTTCCTTGCAGGAAAAAAGGCGGGGTATAAATATAATAAATAAATAAATAAATAAAATAAACACCAGGTCCAGGTTTTGGAGGGCCTTTGCACTGGCTGCATATTTGCTACTGGACCATGTTTAAGGTTCTGGTACTAGTGTACAAAGCACTAAACAACTTGGAACCAGGATACCTGAGAGAGCGCCTTCTCCCTTACCATCCTGCCCGGACACTGAGGTCATTGGAGGACATGCTCCTGGGAGTTCCATATCGACTTGTGGCTTGATTGAGGTCCACCAGGAGAAGAGCCTTCAGTGTGGTGACCCCACTTCTATGGAACTCCCTGCCTCATGCAGGCTCTGACACTGTTGTTTTCGGTGCATCCTGAAGACATCTTTGTTCTGGAAAGCCTTCCTTGCTGACCAGCCATGGTTTTTAATATTATTCTGTTTTTAATGCATTGCTTTTATTCTGTTATCTGTTTTATCATTTTATTGTTCACTGCTCTGGAATCTGTCTAGATATGGAGCAGTATACAAATGCTGTAAATAAATAAATAAATAAATAAAATAGACTCAGTGAATTCTACCTTCTCACCACCAGAATAATTTGTCAAACATCTGTGTTTGAGGTGTCTTGTTCATTTCTCAGCCTTTTAAAAGTGGACATAGGGCTCAAACTACCGACCAGTAGGCCAAAGGCCTCAGTTGGGTTGGCTATAAACAAATAAAGAGCTGGATGAGCCCAATTATACATTCAGCCCTGTATTCTGTTTCCAACTGTGGTCAGTCAAATTCCACCAGCACCTCAACACTAACGAAGAGATGATGAAGGTGATTGCTTTCTCCCATTGTTTGTCCAGAACATCTGATACTGAGGTTTTTTTAAAATGTGTCCATTCATTCTTAGTCCTAACTTAAATTGCTTTATGTAGTGGATAAACTGCCCCTGAAAATGTAGGTTAAACAATAATAAAACAATTGCATTAAAACACAATAAAATAAATAAATAAAAACAACGTCCAACCCAAAAGACTGCCTTACATGCCAAAGGCCTGCTTGAATAACAAGGTCTTTGTCTGCCAGTGGAAGGTCAAGAAAGAGGGAGTATCATACCACCCTTATATAAATCTATGGTACGACCAGACTTGGAATACTGTGTTCAGTTCTGGTCACTGTACTTAAAAAGGGATAAGTAGAGTTGGAAGAAGTGCAGAAAAGGCCAACTGAAAGGATCAAAGGGCTGGAGCAACTCCCCTATGAGGAAAGGTTACAATAGCTGGGATTGTTTAGCTTAGAAAAAACTTGGAGTGAGGGGAGACATTTATAGCGGTGTGCAAAATTAAGCAAGGTGTGGAGAAAGTGGACAGGGAGACATTTTTCTCCCTCTCTCATAATATTAGAACTCTATGATCTATGAGAACCCAAAGTGGTCATCCCATTAAGCTGATTGGTGGGAGATTCAGGACAGATAAAAGGAAGGACTTCTTCACATGGCACATTGTTAAACTATGGGATTCATTTCCACAAGATGTTGCGATGGCCGCCAACTTGGACAGCTTTAAAAGGGGATTGGACAAAATTCATGGAGGATCAGGCTATCAATGGCTACTAGTCCCGACTGGCTATATGCTGCCTCCAATATCAGAGGCAGTATGCCTATGTACACCAGTTTCTGGGGAACATAGGCAGGAGGGTGCTGTTGCACTCATGCTCTTAGGGAGTGAACCTAGCCTCCCTCAGCAGGGAGTTCCACAACCTGGGCGTGGCCACTTAGAAGCCCTCTTTCACATCACCACCAAATGCGCCTCAGAAGGTGGCGGTCTCGAAAGAAAGGCCTTTCCGGAGATTTTAAGAGCTAGGCAAACTTGTATGGGAGACGGCGGTCTTTCAGGTAGCCTGGTCCCAACTCCCAAGCCATACAGGGCGTTATGCGTCAAAATCAGTGTTTTGACTTCTGCCGAGAAACAGACTGGTAGGTGTAACTGGCCACGGTCAACTGTCTGGCCGCAGCATACTGAACCAGTTGAAGTTTCTGAACAGTTTTCGGAGACGGCCCCACGTAGATAGCCCCACTCTTCCTGCTCCTAGCCTGACTCCTTGACAACTACACCTGTTGAATCAATGCCTGCCTTCTTGCCAGCTGCGCGGTGCCCAAAAAAAGAGCCCCGGCAGGTTTTTCCGCAGCTCCCCGCATCGAGTGTCTGACCCGGGTTTGGGGGCCATGTAACGTGTGGAACGGCGGCCCGCCCTCGGAACCGGGAAGCGCCCAAGGGGGCCGGGCAGGGGTTAAAGTCAGCGAGCCGCGACTGCTAGAGGGGCGTGGGAATTTGTGGGGGGAGGGACATATTAGGGGGAAGGAAGTAGCTTCCTCTTCCTCCTTTGACAGCAGCAGCAGCAGCAGCACTTTGAAAATTCCCTGCAGAGGACACTGGGATGGTGGTAGCACTTTGGGGAGGTGGGGGAGAGAAAACGTGAGTTCAAAGAAAGGGGACATTTGGGTTGGGGGGGGGAGAAAGGTGTGGTCTGAAGCCAAGCATGGGAGGGGGGGAGAAATGCAGAGGAGGAGGAGGACGATGAAGGCACTTCCCCAATAGGGTGACAGATTGTATAAGGGACCTGCTTGCCTACATTGCAATCTGAGGCATGTCTACTCTGAAGTAAGGTTCATCGGGGGTTTACTCCCAGTCCCAGGTAAGTCTGAGTAGGGGCGCACCTGTAGTAAGGTGCAAAGGAAGATGGGCTTTCTCGTCCCTTTCTTAGGCAGCCTTCCCAAACCCTATCCCCCTCCAGAAGTGTTGGACTACAACTCCCAGCATGCATACTGGGAGTTGTAGTCCGACACATCTGGAGGGGGACCGGGTTTGGGAAGGTGGCTCTAGTGTGTTGCCTTATGCAAAGCCAGTTCGTTATGGGTCACTCCAGCACAGGATTGTCTACATGCTGGGGAAAGCCACTCCAGATGTTTTGGATTTAACTGCCAGCATGGTCTCTACATCGACTGAAGTTGGCTCCCCAGGGGCCCAGTCCGACCTGGAGAAGCCAGGGATCAAACTTGGGACCTTCTGCACTGAGCTACAGCCCTTCCCCTAAGGAATAGGAACATGGAACACTGCCTTCCCCTGAGTCAGATCCCTGGTCCCTCTAGCTCAGTATACTTACACTGATGGGCAGCGTCTCTCCCTGGTTCCAGACAGGGGTCTTTCCCAGCCCTATGTGGAGATGCTTGAGATTGAACCTTGGATCTTCTGCACGCCATGCCTTTTCTCTAGCTCTGAGCTACAGCTCTTCCCCAAAGGACTTGCAACATAGTAACATAACTACTGTAATGCGCTCTATGTGGGGTTACCCTTGAAGACGGTTCGGAAGCTACAGCTGGTACAGAACACGGCGGCTCACCTGATTAAAGGCAGCCGCTGGTGGGATCACATCACGCCAGTGCTCAAGGAGCTACACTGGCTACCAGTTGCTTGCCGAGCCAAATTCAAGGTGTTGGTTTTGACCTTTAAAACCCTATACGGTTCCGGTCCAGTCTATCTCAAGTAGCGTCTCCAGCAACACCAAGTAGGCTGCTCAACAAGATCTGCCACTGACGGCCTTCTCCTTGTCCCTTCAGCCAGAGCAGCTAGACTGGTGGGGACGAGGAAGAGGGCCTTTTCTGTGGCGGCCCCCGTACTGTGGAATTCTCTCCTGAGTGACCTCCGCCATGCCCCCTCTCTGCTGAGCTTCCGCCGCTCATTAAAAACCTGGCTATTCAGGCGGGAATATGGGGTCGGTTAAGATTTTTAAAAAATTTATAATGTTTTAAATGTATTTTATCTTGTTTTTAGCCTATGTACATTGCCCAGGGTGGCCAGTTGCCGGCCAGATGGGCGATTAATAAATGTAAATAAATAATAAATAGGACTCCCCCTTCCTCTGAGTTAGACCACTGGTCCATCTAGCTCAGTGTGGTTTCAGTTTGTGTGTATGTGCGTGTTGTGCCTGATCTTCTTTTCCTTTTAAAAGAAAAACTCTCAAACTTGGTGTCTGTGTCTCTGTTTCTCCCCGAAGGACGCATCTTCTTAAGTCAGGAGGGGACGCTACTGGCTCCTGTGTAGCCAAGAGACTCTCAACCCCATCTCCGTTCAATTGACCTCTTGACATTGCGCAAGGCTTGGTGGCCGGGCATTTTCTTCATGTATGCAGAAAGAGGCGGAAACTGGGACCAGAAAGGAAGCTGGCTGAACTGAGACGGGGACAAAATGGCTACCGAGAGAGAGGCGGTGTCCTCTTCGGGCCACGTTCCGTACGAGGCTGTGGTAGACAAGGGAGTGAAAACAGAAGAGCTGGACCCCACAGGCCTTGTGCCATTAGAGGGTCCCAAACGATCCAGAAAGGCCTCTCACATTACCCAGGCCGGAACCATTGGAGAATGTCTTAGCTGGGCAGCGGCAAAACAAGCAGAACGTGACTTGGACGATGGGTTATTGTCCCACTGCTGGGAAGCCCAGTGGCAAGAGTTCCTGAGGACGGTGCAGTCCCCCTCTTCAGGGTGGAGCAACGCACAGCTCTTGGGTGGCCCTCTTCTGGCCCCCTCTGCTACATCCACTGGTGTTTTCCAGGGACCTGCCATGCAAGAGGTGGCGAGCGGGCTCCTGCTAGGCCCGAGGGAGGGGTCCCCCAAGGCCAACCTGAACACAGACCCCGGAGAGGAAGTGGATGACGGAGATGTCAAGGGAGAGGCCCTGCCAGAGGAAGCCCTCAGTGCCGAGATGCAGCGGCAGCGCTTCCGGTGGTTCTGCTACCAAGAGGCCGAGGGCCCCCGGGAAGTTTGTGCCCAGCTCCGGGAAATCTGCCTCAAGTGGCTGCAGCCTGAGCGGAACCCCAAGGAGCAGATGGTGGAGCTGATTGTCCTGGAGCAGTTCTTGGCCATCTTGCCAGAGGAAATTCAGAGCTGGGTTGGAGAAGGCGGGCCGGAGACCTGTGGCCAGGCAGTGGCCCTGGTGGAAGACTTCCTGCTCAGGCAGCAAGAGGCCGAGAGATGGAAGCAGGAGGTGAGGGTGTTTCCCCACCATGTAATGGTGCAGAATGTATTTTCAGCCCGAGGGCCAGAGTTCCATTCTGAAGAAGCTCTTGGGGGCTTCATTCCGGCTCCGGTGGTGGGCGTGGCCAAAGGCAAAAGGGGCAGGGACAATGAAACCAACTAGGGAGGTGGTGGGCTCTCCCACTCTGGAAGCATTCAAGGTGCAGCTGGACAGCCATCTGTCAGGGATGCTTTGACCTAGATTCCTGCATTGAGCAGGAGGGGGTCGGACTCGATGGCCTTATAGGCCCCTTCCAACTCTACTTTTCTATGATTCTATTATTCAAGAAGACCAGCATATTGTCCCTTATAGCTTTTACTGCCTGGAACTCAGCCTTAAGAGTGGCATTTCAACCTTTTAGAATGGGGAGGAAACTGCACAAAAGCTGGGAAACTACTGCACGGTTGGTGGTCGGGGGGAAGGGGGGGCAGAGCAACTGGCATAGTCTTTTGGGGCTGCTGGAGAGCCAGGTGTGGTCCCCGGAATTGAGGTTCTGCACCCCTGTTGTAACCTGAAGGGTCTAAAGGTGGGGATGAGCCCTTCGGTCCTTGCTTTTCTTGCAGCCTGCCCTAACATGGTGCCCTCCAGATGTTTGGGACTACAACTTCCAGCATACCTGACCATTGGCCACACTGGCTGGAGCTGGTGGAGTTGAGGTCCAAAACATCTGGCAGGCACTTGGGTTTGGGAAGGCTTTTCTACCGCATACCAGTTGGGACAGAATTCTACCGCTGTAATCAATGGCCAGCCAGGGCAGGAGAACGAACAGGAAGTAGATTGGAGCATACCTATGTATTTAGGGCTTAATCCAATGTTAGTTCTACTTAGAGTAGACCCATTGAAATGGATGGGATTTAGGTTAGTCCTGACTAACCTAAATCCCATCCATTTCAATGGGTCTACTCTAAGTAGAACTAACATTGGATTCAACCCTGAATTATCCCGCCTTTCCGCCCCATTGTGGCGCTCCATGGTGGCTAACAATAAAATCCAGATTAAAAACAAAATCTGAATTAAAACATAATATTAAATATTAAAGTATAATATTAAAAACAAATCAAACACACAACAGTAAAAGAAACAAAACAGCACCAACCAATTCGTTCTGATGACACTGCCAGATAAGTTGTACAAGCAGGGCCTGCAACAAAATGTTGCAGTGTGGATGCTCCTGTTCAGGGTTGCTAGCCAGCCATGCCCTCTTCTAGGACACTCTGTTACGTTCCCCATCTGCTTGGTCATTCATTTTCTTTCTCCACTCCAGTCAGTTCACATTCCGTGGCCAATAAGCAGGCTCAGACCTCACAGGGCTGTTCGACATTACTTCTCACTCCCTTGGGGTTTTTCCAAAAGGGGTTTTTGTTTTTGTTTTGCACTTCTGCAAACTTCGGGGTTCCTCCAAGCCTCTGGATAATCTCCCATCTTGTGTGTGGGTGGTGCTGCTCCAGCTACATAAAGATCCACCTGTGGAGAATTGAGATTGCTGCAGGTATATATGATTTTTAAGTTGCTTTTTCTCCAGGGAGTTCACAGTGACATCCATGGTTCTTCCCACCCACACCATTTTATCCTCACAACAACCCTGTGAGGCAGGTTAGACTGAGAGCTGGTGACCCAGTTTGCATCATGGCTGAGTAGGGATTTGAACCTGGCCCTGTCTAGTCCAACAATCTAACCCAGGAGCACGGCCCTCCAGATGTTTTGGACGATAACTTCCATAACTCCTGACCCTTTGGCATGCTGGCTGGGCTTACGGGAACTGTAGTCCAAAACATCTTAAGTCAAAACATCTGGAGGGTCCCAGGTTGCCTACCCTTGCTCTAACTGCTACGCCACACTGGCTCCCGGCCAGCTAACCAAGTAGGCGAGATGCTGCTTCAATACAGGCTAGATTGCAGCCATCGTGTCGATTTGTTGGCCATGAAAATGGGGGGGGGGGATCTCCGGGTTCTATAAGCGGGATAAAGGGGGGCAGATTGGCAAATGCTCGGAATAATCAATATATAATTACTGATATAAATACAATGAATGCATATCAGGACATTTTCTTAGCTTTTAAGATTTTTCAGTGAGTATCGCACTAAGTAAATTGCAAATCTAACTCTGCAGACCAAATGCAGATAACGTTTACCCTTAAGCACAGTTAATCACAAATGCAGTGTTACTTTTATTAGAACAGTGATTATGGTCCCTATCACAGTTCCTCGCACTGCTGTTGCTAGCCTCTGCGGCTGAGTTTTGCCTTGCCTCACTGGCTGAGCGGGGCTGTTTCTGCCCCTTTCCCTTTGTCTTCACCACCCCTCTGCTTTTCCTTATCTTTTTCCTCAGCAGTTCCACTTCACTCTTGTCTTTCTCCTTAGCAGCCCTACTTCTCTCTTTCTTGCTAGGGGAGGTGCTAGGTTACAAAAAGATCCGGGGCTCAGTCAGGCCCACAGGACAAAAAAAAAAAAGCACAAATTTGCATATACTAATTTACATATGCTCTAAAGTCTCTGTGTGTGTGTGTCTGTAAAGGACCCCGTCTCCTAAGGACACCCCTATTTGTAAAAAAGGATGTATGGATAGGGGAGAGGAGGGCAAAAACCTCAGGTAGAAAGACTGGGGGGGCAGCAGGAGGTGAAGCACATGTGGGCAAAAAGCCAGCTAATCCAGCGGGATCAGGTGCAACAGATCATCAGGGGCCCTGGACCTTCATTTCAGCAAATGCCCATCGACTGCATGGGGGCAGGGCAGATGGCCTCCCAGAGATGCAGGGCTCCAAATGAAAGGTTCGGGGCTCCAGCCCTAGTGGGCCGCCCCTGACTCTGCTTCTCGCCTTCTTTGCTTCTCCTCCAATGGTTTCTCTCTTGTCTGCTCCTCCTCCTCCAAGCTCCAACACACGCCTCCCTTTTCTCTCCATTCTGTGCCTCTTCCCCCTTTTCACAGCTTGCAGCCCAAGGCCCTCAAGGGCAGCAGTTACACTTCTTCACAGCTGCAGCTGTTCTTGACCAGCACTCTGGCACCATTTAACACAGCCTTCCAGTTTGGGACTACAACTCCCAGCATTCCTGACCATTGGCCATGCTGACTAGGGCTGATGGGAGCTGAAGTCTAAAACTTCTAGAGGACACCAAGCTGATTTAAAACAAGCAAACAAAACAGGGCCTCCCCCCCCCCCCCAAGGCGAGCCCAGCCAACCGGGGATCACATCAGCATCGTGATAATGTCATGCACCCAGATTTGGCTATGTGATGACATTGCAAAGCCATATCAAGGAGCGGGTGGGAAGCATTGCCCACTCTTTGTATAGGCCTCCTGGCGATGCCATATTGCCGGTTATATATGGGTTTGTGACCATGCCACAAAGCCAAATCAGAGCGATGGTGATGCCTCCTGCCTTCACTCTGCATGGGCGGACATTTTTCACCCTGTTTCATGGACCCTTTTCCCTGAGCAATTGCTGAAATGACATTTCTCACTGTCTGATTGCCAGAGCACCATTCCTGAAGCTGGGGGGTGGGGGTGGGGGGAGATTCTAAAAGGGGTGTGTGCTCAGGTTTGATGCTACATGCTGAAATGCCCTTGGCTGACCTCCGTTTATGCCCATTGCCTCCTTGATTGAGGGATGAACAACTTTCACTGGTTGTTGACCCAGTGTGGCTGAGATTTTGGACTCCTAGCTTGAAAGATATGAGCAAGCAGACCCAGGGTGATCCTCTTCCTCAGAAAGGCCTTCGGTACTCTGCAGCGCCAGCCCCCCCCCCCAGCCCACCTTCATATGTGGATTTTACTGCTTTAGCTGTTCTCCAGCTCACAGTCCCCAAGACAGGAGAGGGCAACCTCCGACCCTCCCAATCCGACCCGTGGAGGGTTGCGCACTGTCCGCGGGTCTGGCCCTCTGCCCTCCCAAAACCACAGCAGAAAGGGGAATCCCCACCATATCACCGATCGCCATGCAGAGAGGCACAGAGCTCCATGCCTCTCTCTGCTAGAAGAAAAATCAGGTTGGTTTTTTTCTACATGGGTGGGGCTGGGTGGATAACATCATGGGAGGGGAGGGGCTTTGGGGATGAGGCCCGCCCTGATGGCATCTGGCCCACTGGTTTGGTCTGGGAGGGCATTAATCTGGCCCAAGGACCAGAAGTGGTTGCCCTCCCCTCCCCTAAGAGATCCCAGGGCCAGGCCTTGGTGTGTATATTAATAGCAAACTCATTCTCTAAGTGTGGATCTTTATGTAACCAAAACAGCACCAGTGAGAGCCAGTGTGGCGTAGTGGTGAGAGTGTTGGACTGGGACTGGGGAGATCCGGGTTCTAGTCCCCACTCGGCCACGAAGCTCTCCGAGTGACTTTGGGCCAATCATTGACTCTCAGCCTCATCTACCTCACAAGGCTGTTGTGAGGATCAAATGGAGAGGAGGAGGAAGAGGAGGAGGAGGATTATGTAAGCTGCCTTGGGTTCCTTGCAGGAAAAAAAGGCGGGATATAAATATAATAAATAAAAATAATAAATCCATGCACAAGAGTGGGCTATCGGCAAGCTTGGAGTAAACCTCTGCTTTGTTCTCATCCTTTTGGTCAGGTGCCTTGTCCTTTGCCACGCCTACCATGGCACCCATTTTGCGGTGGTGCTCAGGACAATTTCTCAAATTGCCCAATGTGCCCACAGGCACCAAAAAAGGTTGCCTGCCCCTGGAATAGTTATCCTAGAAGAGGGCCTCGCTGGCTGGCTGCAACCCTGAACAGGAGCACTCCGCGATGCAACTTTTTGATGCGGGTCCCATGTTTTGATGTGGGTCCCATGTGTCGGCTTCTTCTCTCCCAGCGTCTTGCTTCTCGCATTTCAGGTGCTGGGAGAATTCGAGGAGGTGGCGATGAGTTTCTCAAGAGAAGACGATGCAGGAGAAAGGCAGCCTTTCAGGGAGATCAAGCGAGAGGGTGCCAGTTTGCTGGGTAAGAAAGCGTCCCTGCGCCTCTGTACTTGGGTGTAAGGATTTTTGCTGTGATTGACCCCTGTTGTGAAGGATGGGAGACTTGGGGCTTCCAGGGACCGCTTTGGTTTCTTTAACCAGAACCCTGAGATCTACTAACCTAAGCCAGGTGCTGAATAGCAGCTTGAAGTGTACACAGGCGTACACTTCAAATTAAGGAGCAGGGTGTCTCTGAGCATGTGCCCAGCGCAGGAATTTGTTTTGGGTTAATCTGTTGAGGTGGGGGGGGGGGCATACCTGCAGAGGGCAGGGCCAAAGAGATTTAGTTTTAGATATTGGGGGTGGGGGTGTTTTTATCCATCTTTATATTTCTGTATTCCTGGGCTGTTTTGTCATCTTGCATTGTACTTTATTCTTTTCACCTTTGAATAGTATTTTATTCTTTTTTCCTGTTTGTAATCCACCCACAGAACGCTTGCCATTGGGCAGATTAAAATAAATAAATAGATAAAAGGAGCCAGGGCAGTGTAGTGGTTAGAGATTTGGACTGGGGAGTCCTGGGTTCAAGTCTCCACCATCACCTCTGCCATGAAGCTCACTGGGTGATTTTGGGCCAGTCACGGACTCTCAGTCCAACCTACCTCACAGAGTTGTTGTGAGGGTAAAATGGAGAGGAGGAGGAGGGCCATGCGAACTACCTTGTGCTCATTGGAGGAATAGGCGGAATATACATGTAACAAATAAAATAAAACCAACCAGTGGTGGGTTGGGCCAGAACTTGATGTTGGCAGGGCCACCCCTTTCTTCCTTTTCCTCTTTCTTTCTCTTTCTCCCTGCCCAGAGGGGCAGCTCACTTTTGCCAGAGGTCTGAACTGCTGACGGCTTTTGAAATTGGACCGATGCAGTCCTAGGGCTGTGGGTGGGTGGTCCACCCCAACCCAGCATATGGTGCTGTTAACACTGTAGGCCTTAAGTGCCAAGGAACATGCCAGAACCCACTAGAGATCTTGGCAGGTCGCCTCAGGTTTCTTCAGAAAAGCTTACCCTCCACAGAACGTGAGAGAACTCTAGCCTAGAAATGGGAAGGCCGTGGTGGTGGTGGTGGTGGTGGTGGTGGTGATGGTGGTGGTGGTGGTAGGAGTATTTATTTATTTAAAACTAGCAATCAAATCCGGTTTCGCACAGGTTGGAACAGCCCTTCGTTTGATACAGCGAAGCCTTCAAGCAAACATACGCTACTGTCAGAGTTGGACACATTGTGCCATCTGAGTGGAGCCGTGCCTGCTGGCACCCCTAGGCACAGCCCCTGCCATGGTGCACCCCTATAGTCCCCTGAGGGAGGGTTCTCCCCACTTCACTGCCCTGAGGGGGGCTACCCCATAGCAGGTGGGAGGCTGCAGGTGTATAACTCTGCCCCTCGGCCTACTATTCCCCCCCTGGCTTCAAATTGTATGGACTGCAAAGCTGTATGCTGGTTAGTCTGCCAAGTAGTGACTGAAGTTGGTACTGCAGGCTTCAACCACATGGACACATTTAAATTCATTAAAATAAATTGATGCATTTTTAAAACAATATAACCCCAAAGTGCACACCCTTAGGACCATCCTAGTATGCATGCCAAGGTTCAGGTGTCTACATTTCACGGTATTTGCGCCACGGTGCTGATGGAGGGACAGACAGACAGACAGACACAAATCCTCTTGTATTATTATAGAAGGTTTTCAGGCAGGCTTTAAGGGTAGAGCCCTCTTTTGACTTTGTTTTCCTGGCCCTTAGCCTCTCTACATCTGACCTGAATTGCTCCTGATTCTACACAATAATAAATTTGGTGTTTCCCTCGTTTTCAGGTTGCCTTTCTAACAAGGTCCTCTTCTTATTCCAGCAGTCGATGGTTGGGACAGCGAGGATGAAGGAGCATCATTTGAGGTGCCGCTGGAAAGAATCGAGCCTTGCGACCCAGTGGAAGACCTTGGGGATCAAGATGGACCAAGGTGGGAGCAGATAGACAGGAGAGAGAATAAATCCATCCTTTGCCAGAATGGCAACTCCGGTGAAATTGCAGCCCAGCACAAAATACACACAGGAAAGAGAAGGCACGTGTGCAATATTTGTGGGAAAGCCTTTACTCAGAAATCAAACCTCAACAGGCACCAGAGAACCCACGTGGGAGGAAAAAAGTTTCAGTGTTTTAAATGTGGGAAAAGCTTTAATTGGGAAACAAGCTATATTAGACACCAGAGATTTCACACTGGTGAGAAGCCTTACCCGTGCTTAGACTGTGGGAAGAGCTTTAGTCGGAGCGCAAACCTTATCATTCATCAGAGGATTCACACGGGAGAGAAACCACATCAGTGCACAGACTGTGGGCAAAACTTTAGTCAGATCTCCAATCTTGTTAGACACCACAGAGTCCACACGGGAGAGAAGCCTTATAAGTGCTTGGAGTGCGAGAAGAGCTTCACTCAAAAATCAAACCTTATCAAGCATCAAAGTGTCCACTCGGGTGACAAGCCTCATAGACGCTCAAATCATGGGAAAAGATTTAATCAGAGACCAGACCGCAGTAGACTAGAGAGGATTCCCCTTGGTGAAAACCCGTGTAAATGCTTCAAGTGCGGGAAAGTCTTTTCCCGAAGAGGGAACCTCCTTAGACATCAAAGCATCCATACAAAAGATAAACCACATAAATGTCCAGAGTGTGGAAAACGGTTCAACCAGAGGACAAACCTCAATGCTCATCAGAGAATCCACACTGGAGAGAAACCTTACAGATGTCCAGACTGTGGGAAAAGCTTCCGGTGGAGGGCACACCTCATCATACATAAGAGGTTGCACACTGGAGAGAAACCACACAAGTGTGCCGATTGTGGACAGAGCTTTAGCCAGAGATCTAACCTTGTCAGACATCACAGAATCCACACTGGAGAGAAGCCATATAAGTGCTCAGACTGCGAGAAGAGCTTTGGTCAGAAATCCAACCTCATTAAGCATCAAAGGATTCACACCGGAGAGAATGCATTCAATCCAAGGCCAAACCACATTAGATGTGACAGAACGTTCATAGGAGAAGACCCTTATAAATGCTTCAGATGTGGGAAAATATTTTCCCGGAGAGGGAACCTTCTTAGACATCAGAGCATCCACACCAGAGAGAAATCACACAAATGCTCTGATTGTGGGAAAAGGTTCAATCAGAGAACCAACCTCATCAGCCATCAGAGGATTCACACCGGTGAGAAACCTTTCAAATGTTTGGATTGTGGGAAAAGCTTTCGTCAGAGCCCACACCTTATTAAACATCAGAAAGTTCATACAGAAAAGACATCATACAGAAGTTCGGATTATGGGGACAGTGTCAATCAGGAGTCAAATGCTGGTACACGTGAGAGAATCTACATGGGAGAAAACCCGTACGAATGTCTTAAGTGTGGGAAAATCTTTAATTGGCAATCAAATTTTATTAGACATCAGAAAATTCATGCAGGTGAAGAGTCTCATAAATGCTCTGACTGTGGAAAAAAATTCAATCGCAGGAAAAACCTCATTGCTCATCAGAGAATTCACATGAGAGAGAAGCCCTACAAATGTACAGACTGCGGGCAAAGCTTCATGTGGGAGGCGCACCTTGTCATCCATCAAAGAATCCACACAGGAGAAAAGCCTCATAAATGCACAGAGTGTGGGCAGAGCTTCAGTCAGAGGTCCAACCTTATCCGACATCAGAGAGTCCACACAGGTGAAAAGCCCTACAAATGCTCAGACTGTGGTCAGAGTTTCAGTCAAAGAACACACCTTGTTGTACACCAGAGAATCCACACAGGAGAGAAACCACATAAATGCTTGGAGTGCGGGCAAGGCTTCAGTCAAAGGGCACACCTTATTGTGCATCAGAGAATTCACACAGGAGAGAAGCCACATAGGTGCACAGACTGTGGGCAAGGCTTCTGTCAAAGATCCAATCTTATCAGACATCAGAGGTCCCATGCCTGTGAGAAGAAATAGAGGTGCTGATGCTGCAGGAAAACTCATGCTGTCTCAGTCAGCCAAAGATACATGGCAGGAAGAATTATGAGGGCTTGGATGGTAGAGAAAGCTTGGGTGGAGGTTAAGCTTCTTTTCTGCGAACGAACCCACTGAGGACAGGGCCAAAACCATTACATGCACAGGCTGACTGAGACACTTCCACGAGAATGCCAATCTCATTAGGCATTGTAACGTCCTGCAAGAAGAGAAACCAGGAGGCGACACAGCGGTGCCCAAAAAGTGGAGCTGGGGCTGAGGCACTTTTTGTGTCCTGACACCTCTGCTCCAGCTGGACCCTCCTTCTCCAAAGCCTTTAAAAGTACCAGCAGCAGCCAGAGCCTGCCAAGGGCCAGATGTGCTGCCTGTGGAGAATGGGGACTCTTTGTGATGTAACACCACTGCTCCAGCAAATCTTTCCATTGTAGGCTTAGGGAGTGGGGCGGGGGGACCCAGTAGCAGTCAGCTATTGTGCCCTTGTGCACACCCTAGGCCAGGGGGTAGGCAGCCTGGGGCCCTCCAGAAGTTTTGGACTACAGCTCCCATCACCTTGACCATTACCCATGCTGGCTGGAGACGATGGGAGTGGCCTACCCCTGCCCTCAGCAAACTTGGGAATGCTCCTTGTTTTGGATTATTAGTTGGATGATCTCCATTGCCTTCCTCTGTCTTCTCAACTTCACTTCAAGGTTCTAGTGCCTGGTCTCCGCTTTGTTGGCACCAAACTCATAGCGAAGCCTCAGATCTCCATCTCTCCGGTCCTCTTTGCTTCCTGTCGCTGGAATTCCCTGCCGTTTCCCATCCAGCTGTCTTTCCTCTCGCCATCACCTTCTAGCTTCCCCAGTTCCCAGTACTCTCTTCCCCTGGCAGAACCCGCCTTTCCCTCTTTCCCTTCCCACCTGTCCCTTCCTAACATGCCTGTTTACTAGACTGTAAGCCTGCAGGCAGGGACTGACTTCTGTTTGCACCCTTGTTCAGCACCTAGTGCATGTAGGCGCTTTAAGAATAATAACAATAAATGAATCTTAAAATACCGAGAAGGCTGGGCAGTGTTCAACTAGAGCAAGAGTGAGGAACCTGTGGTCCTCCAGATGTTGGACTACAACTCCCATTATCCCTGACCCATGTTGGCTGGGACCACAGTGACTTGGAGCCTAACAACCTTTGGAAGGTTCCCCTTCCTGAACTAGACAGTATAAGGGCAAACAAGACCTGATGAGCAAATGTGGGTTTGCCACCGAAAATGACAACGTATAGCTAATGACAGCGTTTTGTTCCTGACATGTGATGTGTGTGACATCATCACGGCATGCCCAGTGGCAGGCCGTGAGGTGGAGCAAGGACGGGGAGCCGCATGATGTCATCTTGGAGTACTTTTTTTATTCTTCTCTTTCCTTTCCTTTGTGTATCATTTTTCAGTTGATTCATAAATCTGAAACCCCCTCGTTCCTGCCTGAAAGGATCACCAAAGTTTTAGTGCATTTTCTTATTATTTACCTCATTGGTTATTGTAACCTTGTTTTCCTTCCTGCTTTGACTCCTAACCTTGTCTGCTTTGTCCTAAATTTGATATTTTCTACATGTTTCGATCATATCACTCTTCTATACTGTTTTAATCACTGGCTTCCTCTTCTTGTCTTTGCTTTATTTATTATAATTTATCTATTTATTATATTTATATCCCGCCTTTTTTCCTGCAAGGAACCCAAGGCGGCTTACATAATCCTCCTCCTCTCCATCTTCTCCTCAGAACAACCCTGTGAGGTAAGTGAGGCTGAGAGTCAGTGACTGGCCCAAAGTCACCCCGTGAGCTTCATGGCCGAGTGGGGAATAGAACCTGGATCTCCTGAGTCCTGTCCTAACGCTCTAACCACTAGGCCACACTGGCAAAAAGGCAAAGCCCAGCCAACAGATGCTGCTCAGAGTGTCATAGCTGCTGATACCTCCCGGTGCCCCCTCAGACCTGGAGCTGGCCCTCCGCTTTCCTTTGTGGCTATGTATTTCTGGGACAAGCAGTTGACCAGCCAGTGTTGGTTTCAGGTTTTGGGAGGGTCCTTGGGCTAGACACCCTCAATGGGCCTGCTCCCTCAGTGAGTCTATCTTGCTGCTCTTGCCACCAGCTGTTCTTGCTCCTCCTCTTCCTCATCATGGCCACCACTTGCTTGCTTGACAGGCAGAGGGCCAGCAAGTGAAGACGCCATGGCCTCTCCTGCTCCTCAGTCTCCCAACCACCGTTGTCTGGGCCAGAGCAAGAGGCAGGTGAGCAAGCAGGTTGCTGTGGTGAAGAGGAGGAGCAACTGCAGGGGGCTCTTGCCAGTGGGCCTCTGCTGGGGGTCCCCGGCTGTGGGCTTCTCAAGATCTCAACTGATCTCGATCTGAGTGGAGAGACTGGTAAGAAATAATAATAATAATAATAATAATAATAATAATAATTATTATTATTATTATTATTATTATCATCATCATCATCATCATCATCATCATTCCCAGGAAAGGATAAGTCAGCTCCAGGTTTGCTTATGAGGAGACAAGTTTATTGAGCAGCTTTCAACGTACACGTGCACTCAAAAACAAGCAAGTTGGGACGGACCACGGTGTGGCTGTCTGGCAGGCACCACCCGAAGTCTGAACATGAAACAAAGCAGACTGTAGCTTCTTAGACATTTTTGCTGTTTACACTTGATAGGCTATACATCATGACTACTAACTGTTTGAAGCTGACAGTTCAGCCAAACATTACTGCTAAGCTAATGAGCAGGGTGCTTTAGATTCATAGATCATAGCCTTGTAGGCTCCTTCCAACTCTATCGACTCCAACCCCCTGCACAATGCAGGAAACTAGAGGAGGGGTCTCCCATCCAAGTAATAACCAGGCCTGACCCTGCTTAGCTTTCCACACTCAGACAAGCTGAGCCAGCGTAAGCCACAGGCCTGTATATGCCTATGTACTCCAGTTGCTGGGGAACATGGGCGGGAGGGTGCTGTTGCACTCATGTCCTGCTTGTGGGTTTCCTCTGGGCAGCTGGTTGGCCACTGTATGAACAGAATGCTGGACAAAATGGACCCTTGGTCTGATCCGGCAGGGCCCGTTTTATCTTCTTATGAGAAGTTCCAGTTCAAATCTCCACTCAACCATGAAACTCACTGAGTGACTTTGGACCAGTTACTATCTCCCAGCCTAACCTACGGTACCTTGCAGAGTTGTTGTGAGGACAAAATGGGTGGGTGGGAGGAACCATATAAGCTGCCTTGCGCTCCCTGGAGGAGAGGAAGGATATAAATGTACAGAGCAATAAATAAATAAAATCTGAAATGTTCTGGGTGCATCACTTTATTTATTTCATTTTTATACTGCCCAATAGCTGAAGCTCTCTGGGCGGTTTACAGCAATTAACAAGACAGTCCCTGCCCGCAGGCTTACAATCTAAAAAGACATGACACACAAGGAAAAAGGAATGGGGAGGGAAGAAGGGGGAATATTAATTAATACTCCTGGCAGGGCTGGTGGAATGGCCCTGCACTCCCTCTTCTCCCTCCTCTCAGCCTGCTGGAATGGCAGCACTTTGGCACTTCAGGCTTGTAGGTGGAGGCTCACATGAGTGAATACTCTTTCATGCAAAAAAATAAAAATCTGCTCACATAGAAATATAGCATGTCAGGGAGATGGCTAGTCTAGAAACTGTTACATGCTGGCTTTCTACGTGCAGGGCAATGCTTTTGTATGGAGGAGCATTCAGCCATAAATTGCCAGCTCTTTTTTCCTGGTAGGTCACCTGTGCCTTCAACAGCTGCATGATGAGCAGAAGAAACTCAGCTTAAGCTTTTCCCAGCATACAGGTGCTGGGGTGGATATTTCCTCTGTTTATTTCATCTTGGCATGTTAAGAAGGCACAGGAGCCCTGCCAGGAAGGAAAAGAACATTTCCTTCAGAGCAAGTCCCTGGCCTTGGCGTTGTCTGGCGAGCCTTCCTCTCAAGGAGGAACAGGAGGGGTGGCTAGGTGCATAGCTGCATCTGCTGCTGGAGCAGGACTTGCTGTGCCAGCATTCCCTGTGTCTGGGCGACCGGGATCGTGACTGGCTGCGCCGCCCCTCATGGGATCTCTCTCTTGATATCATAGGATATCATAAGATCATAGAGTTGGAAGGGGCCTACAAGGCCATCGAGTCCAAGCCCCTGTTCAATGCAGGAAATTAGAGGAAGGGTTTCCCATCCAAGTAACAACCAGGCCTGACCCTGCTTAGCTTTCCATGCTCAGACAAGCTGAGCCAGCGTGAGCCTGTAATGTTGGCACAAGCGCCAGGACCGGTGCAAGGCAGTTTGGTGCCCTAGGCAAGATCAGATATTTAGCGCCCCCCTTCCCACTTGAGAGCACTGTATTTTTTCCCCCGAGGCGTTTCTGGTGCCCCCTTTAGCCCTGCGCCCTAGGCGGCTGCCTAGTTGGCCTAATGGTAGCACCGGCCCTGACAAGCGCATGCATGATGGGGCTTGGTATCCACACTTGGTACTGGTTCCCATCATAGCTGGCTATTGAGTGGTGATAAACGCGCCCCTGGTGCTGGTTCTCAGCATAGTAGGCCTAAACACAGTGCACGGACACCTCCTCTCGCTCTGCATGTGAGAATTTATTAGCTTGTCTGTTCTTTGAGCCATCTCTTATGCTGGGAACCAAAGCAGCTTCCCACAGGACAGGCATGCAGGGAAGAGAGAGATGCTACGATGCTTTCTAGGCCCCCTAAGGAAAATGGAAGATGCTTTCTGGTTCAAAATGGATTCTCACAGGCCCTACAGATGTGGACCCTTGGCAGATGCCCAGCCACACCTACCTAGCCTTGACACTATCAAGGCTAGTCATCTAGCCTTGATAGTGTCAGCCATCTTTCAGGGAAATTAGTTCTCCATTACTGACTGGATCATCATCAGGCTTCCCTGGCACTCACCTCTTTAAGCTGCTGCACTAAGAAGGGAGGGGGTGGAAATAGCCCAGTTAACCCAAATGTTGGTGCTGCTAGGGCTGCCCCCCCCCAATGGCCACCCGCAGAGCTGCAGGTGCAGAAGCAAAATCCCGTTTTATTTCTGTAGTCACAATGGTGCTGTGATTTAAGTGAGTTTAAAATGCAAAACGGCATGTGCTCAGAGGGTTTTTTTTAAACCTGGCTTGGCAGTTTTGTTGTTTGTAGTTTGAACATATCAGGAACGCAGAAGCAGTTTTAAAGTGTGGAATGGGCAGCTGGGCAGGGGAGAAAGTTACTTGTGTGCTTACCTGGACATCTAAAGGGGGGGCATAAGACAATTAAGGGTGCCATCCTATGCATGTTTAGACAGAAAAAAAAAGTCCTACAATTCCCAGCATAGCTGGCTGGGGAATGCTGGGAGTTGTAGGACTTTTTCCTGTCAAAACATGCATAGGATTGTGCCCTTAAAGAACCATGTGGGAGAAAACTTTGCCTTCCCTCCATGAAAAGATAGATCCTCCCACCCACACACCCCTGAACTGCATCATTTTTACCCTCTCTCAATCTGCAATACGACTGTGATACAGTCCAGAAACATGTATTTTTGGTGAATCGGTGCTTTGGGCTCGCAGGAGCATTCCCATTCAGTTCAATGGGAGAGACTTACTGTTAGGAAAATGTACATAGGATTGCAGCCTTAAGGCAGAATCTTATGCAAGTATAGACAGAAAAAAAGGCCTACAACTCCCAGCATGTCCCAGCCAGCTATGCTGGGAGCTGTACCCCCCCCTTTTGTCTAAACTAGCATAGGATTGCTCCTTAAGTCCAGGGACTAAAATGACCTAGTTGTACTGTGTGTGTGGGTCCCCCCCCCCCATTTTCTGTTTTTTCTCCAGAAACTGGTATTCAGAGGCTCACCTTTTCTGAACGTGGAGGTTCCACTGAACTATCATGGCTAAGGACAGACCTCTTTGTCCTCCATGATTTTGTCTCATCCCCGTATGTAGCCACATAAAAGGCAGGGCCCATACCCACATCTTGTGGCGGCGAGTTCCGTAGGTTGCATGACAAAATGTCGTTTCTGGATTTACTGGCAGCAGAAATGCTCAAGGCACAGGAGCAGCTTGACAAAAAATGGTACACAACAAAGAAGAAATTCCAGCAATATGTAATTATTACTTCATAAATTGCACTGGAACTGATGTATTGTATATATATAGCCAAACACAAATATAAGAAATAGTAAATCCAAACACAAATACAATATACATCAATATAGATAAACAGAATATAACCAAATATTACAAATAACCATTAGTTCATAAATATTAACCATAACAAACAAGTGTACCAGTTACAAAATCTTGTTTCATAAGCTTCCTCAGTATTGAATTAAATGTGTTTGTATCTTTTTCTTCATTACAGAATTCGTTCTTTCAAGTAGACCACTGTATGGTAGACCCCATGTCTTCTAAACCACAGTTGTGTCAAGAATAGGTTGGCTATAATAAAGATTATATATATATATATATATATATATATATGTTATAACCTCTTCTTATGTTGTGACCGTAATGCAAAGAATATACAAAGTACACTGCTTAAAAATAAAGTGAAAAACAAGTTAAATCAGACCTCATCCTCAGCAGATTCTTAATTGAGTAATTTCAAGAAAGAGATATTCACTCAACCTTTTAGTCTTTATAATCCTGTCCCAAAAATCACAAAAAAACTTGAATAAGTTTAAATGAGCAATAAAAGCTTCAAACAGGGAGGGAAGATGAAGAACATAAAGTCAGATACAATAATAATAATAATAATAATAATAATAATAATAATAATAATAATAATAATAATAATACAGGTTTATCTTGATCCTGGACCAATCTTGCTAAAGAGCAGGTTATAAAAACATTGGGTGGGTACTCCTATAAATAAGGAATGAAAGTTTTGCCTTATACGACAGTATCCCATATACAGTGAGAGCAGGGATAATGTTTTTATAACCTGCTCTTTAGCAAGATTGGTCCAGGATCAAGGTAAACCTGTATTATTATTATTATTATTATTATTATTATTATTATTATTGTTGTTGTTGTTGTATCTGACTTTATGTTCTTCATCTTCCCTCCCTGTCTGAAGCTTTTATTGCTCATTTAAATTTATTCAAGTTTTTTTGTGATTTTGGGACAGGATTATAAAGACTAAAAGGTTGAGTGAATATCTCTTTCTTGAAATTACTCAATTAAGAATCTGCTGAGGATGAGGTCTGATTTAACTTGTTTTTCACTTTATTTTTAAGCAGTGTACTTTGTATATTCTTTGCATTACGGTCACAACATAAGAAGAGGTTATTATTATAGCTAACCTACTCTTGACACAACTGTGGTTTAGAAGACATGGGGTCTACCATACAGTGGTCTACTTGAAAGAATGAATTCTGTAATGAAGAAAAAGATACAAACACATTTAATTCAATACTGAGGAAGCTTATGAAACAAGATTTTGTAACTGGTACACTTGTTTGTTATGGTTAATATTTATTAACTAATGGTTACTTGTAATATTTGGTTATATTCTGTTTATCTATATTGATGTATATTGTATTTGTGTTTGGATTTACTATTTCTTGTATTTGTGTTTGGCTATATATATATGTGGAGGAAGGGGGGGCTGGCTGACCCACCACACCCACACCCTTTCCTACCCCAAAGGACCCAAGACCCCCAGAGATCTCAAGGTACCAGACTGCCAGCCTCTGCTGTCTGCAATCCTACTTGAATCTCTGTTCAGGGACTTGCCTTTCTGACTGTAACCTGGATTTAGTTGCTGAAACCACAGAGCAATCCACAAACACCATGTGGGGTAAAAACCTAAGCAGGTTTATTCAGGTAGCATATTACAACAAAAATAGGGAAATGAGAGAAGCACAAAATAGACAGTTTGGTACACAGAGTAAAGCTACAAAATAACAAAACCAACTGATTCCTTATATCTCCCAGGCACACAACTAGTTACCTGGGGGTCAGTTCTCTTCCAGGGTTGGATCCAGCACAGCCTTGCTGCCCGGGAAGACTACACACCTACCCAAAGGTCCGAGATGGGTAGCCCTCCACAAGGCTTGCCTTGCCAAAGCCCTCATTCAGCTAATTTCACCAGGAGCTACCTGGGGTCGGATCCTGAGGCCACCCGAAGGCTTGGGGCCTCTGCTTGGCTTGCCGCCATTGCTCCAACAGCCAGCCACCACGTGATGACAAAGACAAAGAACAAAAACCCACACTTTGGAATATAGCTCTTTCCCCCTCCCCTCCTCCTTCCTGTAGCTTCCCAGCTTCTAGCCAATCAGGATGAACTTCACCTGGCCAGGCAGGGGAGGGGAACTCATGACTCATGACTTTTGCATTTGAAAGCAGGGTCTCCGGCTTTTCAGGACTTCCAGGCACCATGCCCCACCCTATACTTTATGCACATTTTGCCTCCTCCCAGCCGCCAACCGGCCTTACTTGGTTTACACATGAGGAGGCGTGTGCGTGCGTGCGTGCGTGCGCAGGAACCCTCAGAGGCTCTTTTCTTCACAATATACAATACATCAGTTCCAGTGCAATTTATGAAGTAATAATTACATATTGCTGGAATCTCTTCTTTGTTGTGTACCATTTTTTGTCAAGCTCCTGTGCCTTGAGCATTTCTGCTGCCTGTTCGTTGTGGAGCTTTCTCCTTTTTTCTTTGCCTGTTTCTGGATCTACTGCCATGCCAGGTTGATTGATTGACACCCCCCCCCCCAAGTTCTAGTATAATGAGGGGAACTCAACGTGGTGGACTTTGCTGGGTCTGCTTCTGGTCTCCTTGTAAAGCTGCCACCAACGTCTTGCCTCCGTGTTGCATCTGAAAATCTTCATCACTAGGAGGTTAAGATCATAAGAGCAGCCCTGCCGGATCAGACCAAGGGTCCATCTTGTACAATGTTCTGTTCACACAGTGGCCAACTAGAGGCCCCAATGGGAATCCCACAAGCAGGACATGAGTGCAACAGCACCCTCTCTCCCATGTTCTCCAGCAGCTGGAGTACACAGACATACTGCCTCTGATACTGGAGGTAGCATATAGCCAATCAGGAGTAGTAGCGATTGATAGCCTCCTCCTCCAAGAATTTGTCCAATACCTTTTTAAAGCCGTCCATGTTAGTGGCCATCACTACATCTTGTGGAAGTGAATTTCA
Organism: Shinisaurus crocodilurus; assembly: GCA_021292165.1. Lineage (NCBI taxonomy): Eukaryota > Metazoa > Chordata > Lepidosauria > Squamata > Shinisauridae > Shinisaurus > Shinisaurus crocodilurus. Next base: position 61,273 of record JAHFWL010001322.1, on the reverse strand, counting down.
TAGTTTAACTCTGTGCTGCATGAAGAAGTTCTTCCTTTTATCTGTCCTGAATCTCCCACCAATGCTGCAAACTCCACCAACTTTTAGCTCTGGTTCCATGGTGAAGAGGAAGAGCAGGTCCAGGGGCCCTTGTCAGTGGACCCCTGCTGGGGTGTGGGCCCTTGGCGGGTGCCCGACTATACCAACCCTTGACGCCAGACCTGGGCACCAGGTGGGGGGAGCCTGAACTAGAAGATATGCCATTAATGCAAGGCCCAGATAAGAGCCTTCAGTGTGGCAGCTCTGTTTCTGTGGAACGCCCTGCCTCTGGAGGTTAGGCAGGTATCACATTGCATTGTTTCCAGTGCCTCCTGAAAACATATTTATTTCAGGAGTCCTTCCTTGGGTGACCTGACACTTTTTAAAATTGAAATTCTGTTTTAATACAGTTTTGAAAAAATCTTTTTTGTCTTTTTAATCTTTTTAGGGTGCAATCCTATGTATGATTAGACAGGAAAAAGTCCTACAACTCCCAGCATTCCCTAGCCACCACACAAAAAGTCCTGCAACTCCCAGCATTCCCCAGCCAGCTGGGAGCTGTAGGACTTTTTTCTTTCTAACCATGCATAGGATTGTATCCTTATTGTGTTTTACATTGTTGTACATCACCTTGATGGCTTTTTAGCAGATAAGGTGGCATGTAAATGTAAATAAATAAATAGCAAATGAAATCGCTATTCAAAGCACAGGTGCATGTGATCTGGATGAAAACGCTGGCATGGGACATAGAGGGGGGGCTTTAACCCTTACACACACGCACACACACTAGTCCTAATAAAGGAAGAAAAGACGAAAGAAAGAATTGGCCTCCAATCTGAAGAATTTCCTTGTGGGATAAAAATCATAATAATTTCAAATAATTTTTGGGAGCACATCTACTATGCAGGACATCCAAGGGTTAAACCCACAGAGTCCTAGTTCCTAGAGAGGCATGGGAAGGAGGAGTTGCAAAAAAGGATTGGTGGTCTCAGCCCCAGGATGGCTCCTTCCTATGATCCATATGCAAGCTCCGCTCCTTTCCGCCAAAAGATAATGTTGAATTTCTCAGCAGGAGAAGGTCTGCATACATCCATGTGGGAGCAGTGAGTTAAAAGGGGGGTTCTTGGGAGAGGAGGGGGAGAAATGATTCTAAGGGAAAGGAGGGGATGTCAGGGTCTGTCCTGCAGCACCATCTGGCGACAGCTTTGCATATAACCGGCCACGGGGCTTTGCAGGGTGTGAGCCCTGGCTGGTAAACCCTTGCAGAGTTCAGGCCCAGACCAGCAGGCACTCCTAGGTGGGCTAATGTGGACCAGCTGGGAGCTGCCAGGAAAGGGCTATATAGGAGCTGCATTTCACCTTCAGCCTTTGCCACAGCAACATGGTCTCTTGTGCTAGCTGCAGCCTGTTCCTGATTGTGTGCTACGTTGAACCTTGTTTTGCCATGCTCCATCTCCTGGTTGTCCTTGATTAACGCTCCTGCCTCCAGTCCTGCTCAGCCTGGTATGCCTTGGTGCTTGTTCCTGCCTCTTCCCTGGAACCCTGCCTATTCCTGACTTCTGCCTCTTCCTGGACCCTGCTGCTTGCCTTGACCGGTGCTTGGACTCTGCTTGACCTTGTGCCTGCTGCCTGCTCTCTGTCTGGACTCTGTTGCCCTGCACCCAAGTAGAACCTTGGGCCTGTTGTCTGTATCTGCCTCCATTTTTCCTGGCCCTGATGTGCCGGCACTGAACCCTTGCTGCCCATGACCCGAACCCTGATGGGGGAGCAGGAGGAATATATATATATATGAGAGAGATAGGTGATATATATATATATATATATATGGTATATATGGATAGTCTCCTTCCATATATATCTGCCCAGACCCTAAGATGGTCTCCAGTAGTCCTTCTCTGGGACCCCTTGCCAAAGGAAGTGGAGTGGGTGGCTACTAAGAAGAGGGCCTTTTCAGTGGTGGCACCCTAGTTGTGGAAGGAGCTTCCCAGAGAGGCTCACCTGGCACCTCTCTTTTTAGAACCACGTTAAGACTTTCTTATTTTCCCAGGCAATTTAGTCTTTCAGTTTCTGTTGTTTTAAATTCGTTAGGGTGCAACCCTACACATGTAGGAGTTTTTTCTGTCTAAACAATTCCCAGCATTCCCTAGCCAGCATGGCTGCCTGGGGAATGCTGGGACTTGTAGGCCTTTTTTTCTATCTAAACACGCATAGGATTGTGCCCTTCATGTATTTTAAATCTTTGCAGTGCTGCTAGGCAAAATTTGGTTATTATTTTTATGTTATACTGTAGTTTTAAACCATTTAACTCTTATGTTGTATTTTATTGTGCTGTATTTTATGGCTACAATTGTTGTGAACTGCCCAGAGAGTTTCAGCTATTGGGCAGGCCGGTATAGATAAATCAATAATAAATAAAAATCAATCAATAAAATAAAAAAATATGGATGCACAGCTGGGAATAGAGTTACTGGTTGATGCAGCTGTTAATTCCTGTATCTTGCTCAGATAAGCGGCAAGGCAAAAAGGGAGAAAAAAAATATTGGTTAATTTCTTTTATGTGGTGGGCGGACTTCCCCAGTGCGCCAGTTCCTGTGGTATGTTGTCACTTCTGATTTTCCTTTGCTATTTTTGATCTGGTGTAACAACAAGGCAGTGGTCTTGTGGTAAGTTTTGAAGTGCGTAGCCACACCCCCATGGAGAGTGCAAATATGCAGGTGTGTGTGTGTGTGTGTGGTATACACTCAGACACACCAAAAACAGCAGGATATGGCAGAATACCCAATTTATTAGGACCCGCTGTCAGTCATACAATAACAAGCTGGCAAAGGGCAGTGTAGCAATTAACAGGTTGGACTTTGACTTTTTGGAATGGCTCTGTGAGGTGGGAGTTCGAGTCACGGTGTTGCAGTGTCAGTTCCAGAGGGAGGCATTGGTAGAGGGGATTTCTGTTCAGCCTCATGGCTATTAAGCTGCGGGGTTCCATTCTGTCCCCCATGCTGTTTTAACATCTATCTGAAACCACTGGGGAAGGCCATCAGGGTGTGTGGAGGTGAGTGCCACCAGTATACTGATGATACCCAGGTCTATTTTTCCCTGTCATCTGTTGGATGGGGCTATGCAGGTCTTGGACTGATCTGGATGCTGTAGCGGGCTGAATGAACTGAACCTGAATCTCGACAAGATGGAGGCTCTGTGGATTTCTCTGCGAAGTGGGTAAGCAACCAGCTCTGTACAGTTACGCTCCCCCCTGAAGGAGCAGCTCTGTAGCTTGGAAGTATTCCTAGATGTAGCTTTTGTCACGGGAGCGCTTTTTGTCTAGCTTTGGTTGGCCTCCAGTATCAGAGGCAGTATGCCTACGTAAGCTAGTTGCGGGAAGCATGTATGGGAGGATGCCATTGCGCTCATATCCTGCTTGTGGGATCCCATGGGCAGCTGGCTGGCCACCGTGTGAACAGACGATTCTTGGACAGGGATAATCTAGCCAACAGTAGTTCCTGCACTAGTAACTTCCTGTTTATATTACTGCAGTGTGAAATTTTTAAAAAGTACAGCTAGTGCAGCAAGCAGCAGCTAGATTGCTGTCAGGAACAGATGATAGAAATCACATAACACCAGTTTTAAAGGAACAGCACTGGCTGCCTTTATGCTTCCAGTCCAAGTTCAAGGTTTTGGTGATGTTAAAGGGACCTCAATATCTGAAGGATCGCCTTTCCCTGTACACACCTGCCTATTAACATCTGCCAAGGGGGCTCTCCTCTTTGCCCCACCACTGGGAGCTGTACAATATATGGAGATGTGAGGGAGGGCCTTCTCAGTTGTGGCACCCCGGTTATGGAATGCCTTCCCCAGAAGCCCAGCTGGGACCAACTCTGGCTTCATTTTGGCACCAAATAAAAGCTGGGCAGTATTCACCCAAGCCTTTGGGGTCTTATTGACTGTAGCTTGGTTTTGTTGTGGTTGCTTGGGTTATTAATGCTGATTTTATATTGTTTTAATTATTTTACTCTGCCATGAGATCCATTGATACTGGTGTGTGTGTGTGTGTGTCAGAGCAATCTACATTATAGCTACTGTCACACTTTGGGGCCCAGGATCTAGAACCCTCCCCTCAGTGTAATGGTAAGGTTCTTCAAATCACCACCTAAACAGCTGTCGAGAAGAACAAGGCAGTGCTGACTTGGATAAAATGTGTTTACTGTGCATCGCTTGTTAAGCTTTTTCAGTGATATCCCTGAACTTCGTAACACTGTTTTTTCACCCTATGGTAGCTGCAAAGATGTCTCCTTGATTCACCGTTATCAGATCCCAGCAGGAACATAAGACCTAAACCTTTTATGAACATGCAGAGAACATATGGCTTTCACCCACAACATGAGTTTCAAATATCCAACATAAAGTAATGTTCGGCCACAAATATAGAATCTCTTTGGCTTTCAAGAGACCCTGGGAAAAAGAAGAGCAAGAGATAGACCTACCTCTCTACAATATAATGAAGAAAATATTCATTGACAAGCCTTTTCTAATTTTATTTGCAATGTACATTTCAGTGGAACAATGGAGAACTAGCAGGAGCTTTTTGAATATATGTATTTTATGTCTAGGAATTGTGTGTGTGGGTTGTTTTTTTAAAAATTCCTTTCCGAATTCCAAGCATTGATGACACAAAAATTATTTATGCATTTTCTCCCCTACCTAGCTTCTATAATGTGAAGTAAGGCATGTGCTTTGTCAAAAGCTCTTTCCACACCGAGCAGTTATATGGTTTCTCCCGTGTGGGTTTTTTGATGGGAAATAAGAGAGTCACCCCGAGAGAAGCATCTGCCACACACTGAGCATTTATATGGTTTCTCTCCTGTGTGTATTCTTTGATGGGAAGTAAGGTTACTGCTCTGACTAAAGCTCTTTCCACACTCCAAGCAGTTATATGGTTTCTCCCCTGTGTGGGTTCTTTGATGTAAAGTGAGGTGTGCACTCCGACTGAAACTTTTTCCACATTCCAGGCACTCATATGGCTTCTCTCCTGTATGCATTCTCAGATGTGAAGTGAGGTTTCCACTGAAATTAAAACTCTTCCCGCATGCCAGGCATTTATATGGTTTCTCTCCTGTGTGAATTCTTTGATGTGAAATAAGATGTTTGCTACAACTGAAGCTCTTTTCACACTCTAAGCATTTATACAGTATCTTTCCTGTGTGAACTCTTTGATGCCTAGTAAGGTGTGTGCTCCGATTAAAGCTCTTTCCACACTCTGAACATTTGTATGGTCTCTCACTTGTGTGCTTCATCCTCCTATGTTGCATTAGCTTTGCTTGATCGCAGAAGCTCTTGCTGCAGCCTGAACATTTGTATAGTTTCTCTGCTATGTGGATTCTTTTATGTGAAATAAGGCGTGTACTTCGATAGAAGCCCTTTCCACACTCTGAGCATTTATATGGCTTCTCCCCTCTGTGAAGTCTTTGATGCAAAATAAGGTAGTCACCCCGACTAAAGCTCTTTCCACACTCGAAGCATCTAAATGGTTTCTCCCCTGTGTGGGTTCTTTGATGTCTGTTAAGATCTGATTTACAGCTGAAGTTTTTCCCACACAAGAGGCACTTATTTCCGGCAGTCTCTTCCACATCTGGGTGCTCAACTCCTTCCACAGATACCTCGATTGGTTCCTCCTCATTCTCAGTCTTGCACACATCTTCTGTAATACATAAGAGAAACCTTATAAATTTTGGAAGATGGTGGTAGACCTCCCTTCATAGAAGATTTTCAAGTAGAGACTGGATGACCTCATACCAGGGATGCTTTAGCAGTAGTTTTCCTGTATTCAGGGTGGAATAGATGACCTTTGAGGATACTTCCAGGTAACTCTATGTTCTAAGAACCCAAGGGAACTGGTCTTCGTTCGCTAGGACACTTATTCACCTGATCTTTATCTGCTTAAAGCTGTGTCTCAGCATTTTGCACATTGGCTGCTGGAGTGGGGGATATAAAAGTATATTTTTGACTAAAGTATGCTTTATATGTTATGTGTTGAAAAGTTTGTAGGAATTGGAAAAAAAAATCTGGGACATGGCAATAAATGAAAAGTTGACACAGAAGTTAAAAGTACACGAAGGAATAAAAAGATACTTTTAGGAAGGACTGGCAAAAATATATAGATTATATGAAAAAAGTTGAACAGAATAACTTTGGAAGAAGCTTATAGAAATCTGTGGGACTCATAAAAGGAATGAAACAGGATAAATCAACATACTACCCTGGAACAGAAATAGAAAATAAAGGATGGAAGGTGAAAATTTTGAAACTGACCAAATTGGGGCAGGAATTATGTATTAATACTAATGTGTTTTGTTATATTTTTCTTTAGGAAAATGCAATAAAACATTGTATAAAATGTTTGTAGGAATTGAATGATGGGCTGTGCCATCCCACGTGGCTGTCTGTAACCCTCCGAACTCGTAGGATTACAGGCATCCATTTGAGTGTGGAGGCAAAGATTGCCTCTACGCTTCCCTGGCCCTGCAAAAGATGTAGATGACCCATTAAATTAATAGAGGACAAGGCTATGAATGGCTACTAGTCTTGTTGCTTCTGGGCTTTTCTACATGAGGCTCTTCCCCCCCCCCCCATGAGGCTTTTAACCTGCCACTTTACTGAGTCTTCTGCTTCTGGATTCTTTGCCAGATTAAGATTGGCTCCTTTACACTTTTTTCAGGGTTTTTTCTTTCTTTACCCTTCTATATGTCCCATTACACAACCATGAGGTGGCACTGTGGTATAGCAGAATTGTGCAAATACACAAGGGTTTCATGCTGCCATTCACAGATAAAAACCAGACTTTCCTCAATCTAACCCACCCACCCCAGATAAAATGGGTTGCATTTTAGTTGCAAGGAAAGGCCCTGGAGGATGATGATATTGTGTAAAGCACCTGCAAACTACTACGAGTGAGGAATCACAAGTGCACAATAAATGCCTCCTGTAGAAAGGCTCCCGGTCACTTGGGAACAAGGAGAGAGTGGATATTGAGTTCATGTCCTGTTGGGGGGGGGGGGGGTTCATGGAGGTATGCCGTTGGCCACTGTGGAAAGCAGGGTGCTAGCCTTGATAGGCCCTTTGTCTGATCCTGCAGGGCTCCTGTGTTCTTAAAAAGAAATTAGCAAATGGTTCTTTCTCTGACCAGGAAAAATACCAACACTTTGCACTCTGTAGCTGCAAGACTGGGTGTTCTACACAAGGACAGGGAGGGATATAATGGTGCCGTTAGAGGGCAGCAGCACTTTGCTTTGAAGCATGTCATCCTCCCAGTTAAGTGAATTTGTAAGATTTTAAAGTCAAGAGGGGTTGGGAGATTGGCAGATGCCTAGAAAGGTGTCTAGAGGCACACTGGTACCCGTGGTGTTTCTCTTCTGTGGTAAGAGAAAAGGTGGAAGTGGGAAAACGGAGGGTTACAAGAGGAAGATGTCTGGAACCCCCATAAAATTCCTTGAACAAGGCAGGGCCATGGCACCATAAAAGCCTCATCAGGAAGCACCCCAAGTCTATGGACATGGAACAGAAACAGCCACATGTTCCTTCCCTTCCTTCCTTCCTCTGCTGTTTTCCCTCTGTCCCATTTTGAATTGTAACCTCCTTAGGGTAGGGACCTGTTCTCTTGGACTCTGTTAAAGGCCATGTACACATGTGCGCGCATGCGTGCGCGTGCACACACAGATAAAATTAAAATAATCACTCTCAGCCAGCTCAAATTGGAAGGAAATATCCTCTTGAGATCCTCCTGGCAAGCTCTTCAGCCTGTCTTCTGATGCGAGGCCTTCCTGTAGAAAATTCTCTGTCTTGGTCTCTCTCGCCATCCAGTCTTTGGAAGAGAGAAACCGATTGATTTAGAATATTTATAACTCAACAGAACTGAAGGCAGCTAACAATAAAATTGCAACAACAATTATAATGTAACAGTAAAAAAACAACACTTCAAACCCCTGAAACAAACCAGAATGCATAAACCAACAACAAACCTAGGTTTAAAGCTGACTTACAATCCTGGCTTGTTTGGACACGAAAAACCATAATGCCAGGTTTGGATGTCAAGCCTGGTTTTTAACCCACTCATGCCAGCAGGAGAGAATGGGTTGTGTTCGTTTAGACTGTGGTTCAATAAATTGGGATACCTGGCTTACTGTTTTGTGCAAACGCAACCAATTTGTAAACGAGCTTAAAAACCCTCATGGCCCAAAAGCCATGGCCTAAAAAGGAAGGTTTTAACAAACTGGCAGCAGGTCATTAAAGAGGGGACAATGCATTCCTCCTTCTGGAGAGAGTTTTGGAGCCTAGACGTGGCCACTGAGAAGGCCCCTATATAGGGGCATACATTGCATATGCTTCTATCGCAATTGAAACAGGCCTGTGGCTTATGCTGGCTCAGCTTGTCTGAGTGTGGAAAGCTAAGCAGGGTCAGGCCTGCTTATTACTTGGATGGGAGACCCCTCCTATAGTTTCCTGCATTGAGCAGGGGGTTGGACTCAATGGCTCTGTAGGCCCCTTCCAACTCTATGATCTATGAAATCTATTCAAATCTCATGTAAGAAAATTGTAATACTTTTAATTTTATTGTTTATGGGTTTTTAAATTTTGTTTTTGTTTTGATTTATTGAAACTCACAATAAAAAATTTAATGAAAAAAAATTCCGGACACTTTTCATAGACAGCCCCCTGTAGAGTGTGTTGCAGCAGTCTTCACACAGCGCATAGTGAAACTATGGAGACACAATTTTTGCACAAATCTGAAATTAACTGTCAGAAAATTCAAGGTGGCGTGTGTGCATATGTAGTGAGAGGAGGAGACTTCCATACTTCTCATGTTAAATGCTACAACAACAGCAAGAACGACTTGAATATAATGAGTCAGCCCCGATTTGTGCAAATTGCGCTAGAGATACACACTTCTTAGGGATACACACTTCTCAGCTCCAAATTTGCACAAATATTTTGAGCAATTTTGTAGAAGCCAGAAAAAATACCCTGACTTCGCCTGCTTATGGCCATTGGGTTGGAAATGTGTCGAAAGCTCAAAAGGAACGAGTTGTCCGGTGTCGCACATCCCTACCCACAGCTGATTTGTCCAGAAAGGAGCTTCAGAGCATCAAAGAACTTCTTACCAAACCGGCTGGCCCCTCCGTCTTCTTCTTCTTGCTTGATTACTACGCACAGCAGCCCATGTTCGGAGTCGGGTGGAGCCTGGCTTGCATCTGAGGAAATTGCGACAGCCTCCTCCTCCAGTGCCACCTGCAACTGCAGAGAGGGGCCCTTTCAGAGTAAAGCAACAGGGCCGGGAGGGTAGAATGCAAGATTTGAACAACTGTCGCCCAGTCTCCAATTTGCCATTTTTGGGCAAGCTGATTGAGCAAGTGGTGGGGGCTCAGTTGAAGGCACATTTGGATGAAGCCGATTATTTAGATCCATGCCAGTCGGGCTTCAGGCCTGGCCCTGGGACAGAAACAGTCTTGGTCACCTTAGTGGATGATATGCGGAGGGCTTTGGATAGGGGTGAATACTCTTTTCTAGTCCTCCTCGATCTCTCAGCGGCTTTTGATACCGTTGACCACAGTATCCTCCTGGACTGCCTGGAGGGGTTGGGCTTGGGAGGCACTGTATTGCAGTGGTTCCGGTCCTTCCTCTCTGGAAGGTACCAGAGGGTAGTTCTTGGGGAGGAGGCTTCGGACCCTCGGCTGCTCACTTGTGGGGTGCCGCAGGGTTCCATCCTCTCCCTAATGTTATTTAACATCTACCTAAAGCCGCTGGGAGGCTTGGGGTGCGCTGTCATCAATATGCGGATGACACACAGCTCTACCTCTCCTTCAAGTCCTCACCAAGGTTGGCTGTTGAAACCCTGTTCAAGTGCCTGGAGGCAGTGGGTGGCTGGATGGGAAGGAACATGCTGAAACTGAACCCCGACAAGACTGAGGTACTTCTGGTGGGAGACAAGGGAAGGTTAGGAGATGTTGACCTGGTGCTGAATGGGGTACATCTGCCCCTGAAGGACCAGGTCCACAGCTTGGGAGTCATTCTAGACTCCCAGCTGTCCATGGAGGCTCAGGTGTCAGCTGTGAGCCGGGTGGCGCTGTATCAGCTCCATCTGATGCGGCAGTTGCGCCCCTACCTTCCTAATCATCTGCTCCCATCAGTGGTTCATGCCTTGGTCTCCTCTCGCCTAGACTACTGTAATGCGCTCTACGTGGGGTTACCCTGGAAGACGGTTTGGAAGTTGCAGCTGGTACAGAATGCAGCAGCTCGCCTGGTTAAAGGCTGCCGCCGGCGTGATCACATCACTCCGGTGCTCAAAGAGTTGCACTGGCTACCAGTTGTTTGCCGAGGTGTTGGCGTTGACCTTTAAAACCCTGTACGGCTCCGGTCCAGTTTATCTCAAGGAGCGCCTCCAGCAACATCAAGTAGGCCGCTCAACAAGATCTGCCATGGACAGCCTTCTCCTTGTCCCATCAGCCAGAGAAACCAGGCTGGTGGGGACTAGGAGGAGGGCCTTTTCTGTGGCAGCCCCCAATTTATGGAACTCTCTCCCCAGTGACCTCCGCCATGCCCCTTCCTTGATTAGCTTCCACCGTGAATTAAAAACGTGGCTTTTCAGGTGGGAATATGGGGTGGGTTAGGATTTTTGTTTTGTACTGTTTTTGTGTTTTATACTGTGTGTGTGTGTTCCCCCCCCCCTTGTATTTTATTGGACTGTACATTGCTTAGAGTGGCCAGATGTCTGGCCAGACGGGCGATTCATAAATACAAATAATAATAATAATAATAATAATAATAATAATAATAATAATAATAATGATCCAGTCTCCTACCTTGCACTGAGTAGGCCCATGGCTGTGTGTGTGTGTGTGTGTGTGTGTGTGTGTGTAGGAAATCTGAAGTGAGATTCTGCAGAAATATATATAAACTTAGGGATAGGCAACCTCCAGCTGCTTTGGATGACAACTTCCATAATCCCCAACCAATGGCCATGCTGACTAGAGCTTATGGGAGTTGTAGTCCAAAACATCTGGAGGGTGCCAGATTGCCTACTCCTGCTCTCGAGGTCCTTATTTCTGGGAGACAGGTGGTGTTAGGGGGTGGCCCACTAGGGCTGGAGCCCCGAATCTCTTGGATGCCATCTGCCCCAGCACCCTGCTGTCCATGGGCACTTGCTGAAATGAAGGTACGGGGCCCTGAGGATCTCTGCTGCATCTGATCCCCCTGGATTAGCTGGCTTTTTGTCCACACGTGTTTCACCTCCTGCTGCCTCCCCCTTGAATCTTTCTGCCTGAGTTTTTTCCCCTGAAATCAAATGCCCTCCACTCCCCTGTCCATACATCCCTTTTTATAAATAGGGGTGTCCTTCTGAGACAGGTCCTTTAAAGACACACAGAGAGAGAAACTTTAGAGCAAATGTAAACTAGCATATGCAAATTTGTGTGTTCTTTTTGTCCTGTGGGCCTGAACCCAGGATCTTTTTGGTATTTAGCATCGCCTCTGCTGGGAGATTTGAAAAACCCAAATGAAACGGGGTTGGGGGTTGTTAGGCTGAGCCTAAGACAGAATCATAACCCTTATATTCTGAGACAGAGAAGGCAGGAAGGGGTTTGGGATGTTTGTTCATCCATTCTTTGTGCCACATCACACACACACAAACCAGCCCAACACTGCAGGGCTGGCATCTGAGGTTGGCATTGTTGGGGTACTGACACTGCTGACACCCAGAGGCCTAACTGGCCTTGCTCTTCATTTTCCTCCTTGCTGTTGATGCTTGCTTTTTCTTCCTTTCTCTCATTCATTCTTTCAAGTATTTTCATCCTGCTCCTCAGCCAAAAAGGCTCCCAGAGCTGCTTATAAGCAACCAGGAAAATACAACAAGGCAGGCTTACAATCGAAAAAGACACAACACACAAGGAAAAAGGGATGGGGAGGGAAGAGGGGGGAAATTAAGTAGTCTTTCAGCAGGGCTGGTAGAATGGCCCCACCCTACCTCCCCTCTCATCTCCCTCTGTACAGCCTGCTGGAATCTTTATGTGTTTCTCTTTTTAAACTCACATTTTGAAACAGCTTTTCCTCGTGTGGTCTCATGTACGTACAAATCTTAGTTGTCATCCCTTTTTTTCTTGGCACACCTCATAAAGTGGTGTCTAGCCTATGAAAGCTTAGGCCAGAAAAACTTGTCTTTAAGGAGCCACACGACTCTATCAGGAGGGAGGGATATGTAGGAAGCGGAAGAAGGTGCTGCCACAGCTGAAGCGGGCTGAGTGGCAGCAGGGCCTTCTCGGTTGTGGCACCTCACCTTTAGCCTCTTCCTATCCGTCTGCCAAGCTCCCTCTCTGTTGATCTTCAGAAAGTAACTGTTGATCTTCAGAAAATAAAAGATTACACTTTTCTCCCCCGCTTTTCATATGGTCTGCTGCTGATGCTATTTTGATCTGTAACTTCTTGACTGTTATACTTGCTGATGTTTTTGTGGTTTTATTGTCGCATTGTACATATTTGCATATTTATTTTATTATATTTGAGTGCCAGTCCTTATTGAGACAAAACAGCACCACCCACGCACAAGATGGAAGTATCAGCTGGCTTGGGGAAATCTCAAGGTTTGCAGAAGTACAAAAAATCTTTCGGGGGGGAAACCGGGGGGGGGAGCGGGAACCCCAAAACAGCCCAATTAGAAGTAGGGATGCTTAAAGGGTGCAGAATGATGAATGAACGTTAAGAGATGGGCAGAATGGAGATGATGATGATGATGATGATGATGATGATGATGATGATTGATGATGATGATGAATTTTATTTACGGTATATACCACCCAACAGCCGAAGTTTCCTGGAAGTATGACTAAACAACAGCATTCCACACTGCAACAAAAACCCTAACGGGGTGTGTGTGGTTCCTAAAAGAGCCCATGAAGGCTGAACATGATCAGTGGGAGTAGAATGCTAACTACCAGGATGTGGGAGGGGAAATGGAATTTACTGGGTGGAAACCACTAGATACTGTAACATTTTTCCCATTTGCATTTTCATATTTGTTAGCCACCTCGGGAGTCTCTAAGAGGTATAACAGAGGAATTTTCGATAATCATAAAGGTAAGGGCATATCAGATCCCCAAACAAGGCAGAATGGTGTCATGGAGTTTCAGCATGCTGTAGTTGTTTCAGACTCTAGAGAGTGTCCAAAATTTTGGGTGCAATCCTATGCATGTTTAGACCGAAAAATGTTCTACAATTCCCAGCATTTCTCAGCCAGCCATGCTCATGAATGCAGTTTAGGGCGCAATCCTATGGGGACACCCGTAACCCTCCAAATTCAGAAGATTACGGGCATCCTATGCAGGGCGGGAGGAGCGCAGAGGTGACGGTCACCTCCGCACTCCCCCCTCCCTGCACAGCAGCTGGACGGCCGATTTCAGCTAGGTACGTGCTGTGCTTTGGAGTGGGACAGAAGGAGGCTGAGGTGCTGCCAGGATACCTTGTACCTTGGCGGCACCGGTCTCCTCCCCTCCCCCTTCTCCATGGACACTTTCGCAACCTCGGAGAAGCAGCCGGTGTGGTTCTTTCTGTGCTGGCCGCAAGGGGGGAGGGCACTCTGAGTGCAGAGTCCCCACTCCAACACCGGAGCCGTTTTCCAACTCGGAGCTGTTTTCTGCTGTCAGAGCTGGGATTCCGAAAAATCCTGGGGCCCTCTAGACACTGGGATCGCTCTGCCTCACGGAAAAAAGCCCTAAAACTCCTGGCTGGGGCATGCAGAGAGTTGTAAGACTTTTTTCCCGTCTAAACATGCATCGGATGGCACCTTAAGATTACGTAAGCCATTTTCATAACATTTTTAGACCACAAGAACGTTGCTTTAACTCAAGTTATTGGTGCATTCGCCCCACTGAAACCTAATCACAACTTCTTCCATTTATCTCTCGATATCCTTTCTTTTACAATTTTTTTTTTTAAATTGCTATACCTTTGATCCTACAAAGAACATTTTCTTCTTTTTAAAAAACAGATCCCATAATATTGCAGACTTTTCCTGGTGGTCCCCGCACCCACCCACCCCTCTCTATTTTGCTGCAAGGTCCTTGCAGTCTAAAAAGTGTTTTTAAAATGGTTTAAATAATCTTAAGACACCATCTTATGCCTGTTCAGACAGAAAAAAAGCCCTACAACTCCCAGCAGTCCTACAACTTCCCATGATGGCTAGGGAATGCTGGAAGTTGTAGGACTCCCCCCACCCCCCAATCTAAACATACGTAGGATTGCAGCTTTAGAGTGTCAGACTAGAACCGGGAAGACCCAGGTTCAAATCCCCACTCAGCTATGACATTTCACCGAGTGTCAGTCCTGGGCTAGTCGCCCTCTCTCAGCCAAACTACTTCACAGGCTGGTGTGAGGATAAAATGAGTCGGCAGAGAGGAGATGCATGGATGTTGCCCTGAGCTTTTTGGAAGAAGGGTAGGATATAAATGTAAAAAAATAAATCATGCCAATTTAGCAGCTAAACAAGGCACCCAGGGGAGTAGGCGTCTTGTTTCCAAGTGGAATCGTGCTTCCGGGAGACTTGTTTACCAGTCTTGTTTACCCACCAAAGTGGTGTGAGGTTTCCTACTGCCGTGGCAAATTTGGCAACGGGGGCGGCAGGTGCCGGGGGCTGCAAGAAGGCTGGGGTAGGGGGCCATGTGTAGCTCGCGGGCTGCGTGTTACCCACCCCTTGTCCATTTGACCCTTCGTTAACAGTCAAGGAGACAAAAAGGTCCTTCTGGTCTCAGCCTGAAGCTCCACTTCTGGCACCCAAGATCTCAGCTGCCAACCCTGCTGCACACATTCAAAATCCCACAAAACAGTCTCACCTGTTTTCTCTCTCTCGCAACCTCTCCTTGCCTTAGCAGGAATTCCTCAGCTACGACCACCGCCTGGGAGCAGGTCTCTGGACCAACCGCCCTCACCCAGCTCTGTGTCTCCGGGGGCAGAATGGCCAGGAACTGTTCCAGAATCAATAGATCCAGAATCTGCTCTTTGCAGTGTCTCTTGACCTTCAGCCACTGGTGGCAAAGTTTCCAGAGTCTACAGTAAGCCCCTCTCGGCCCCTCGGCCTCCTGGTAGCAGAAATGCCTGAAGTATTGGCGATTCTTCTCCCTGATGATGGCGTCCCCTTGCAAGATGGCCGCTTTCACCTTCCCATAGTTCTCCCTGTCTCTGGCCTCCAGGCCTCTAAAGGCCTGCTTGGCTTCTCCACTGAGAGTTTTCAACAGCTGAGTTGCCCGTTCTTCCTTGGGCCACTGGCAGGCCTCGGCCACTTGCTCGAAGGAAGCCAGGAAGGCCTTAGCATCGTCCCACGGCGTGGGCTCCTCCAGCAACTGTGGCATTTCCCAGCCTGAGCACGAGGCCTCCGCTGTCTTGGGGAACTCCTGCCATTTAAAGCAGACGTTTTAATTCCTGTGGTTTGATATCAGCGACAAAGAAAGCAATTTAAGAGGCAAAATAATGAACAATGCCCGAACACAATTAGAACAAGAGTTACTGGGCCACTCACAAACCTCACAATCAATTGGTCTCACCTGTCTTTCCTGCTTCTCAGCCTCTTGCGGCCTCAGCAGGAAATCCTCAGCCAGGGCCACCGCTTGGGAGCAGGTCTCTGGGACACGTGCCCTGACCCAGCTCTGGATCTCTGGGGGCAGGATGGCCAGGAACTGCTCCAGGATCAGCAGCTCCAGGATCTGCTCTTTGGAGTGCCTCTCGACCTTCAGCCACCCCTGACAAAGCTCCTGTAGCTGGTTGCAAGCCCCTCTCGGCCCCTCGGCCTCCTTGTAGCAGAAACACCTGAAACGCTGGCGGTTCTTCTCCCTGCGGAAAGCGTCCCCTTGCAAGATGGCCACCTTCACCTTCCCATAATCTTCTCTGTCTTGGGCCTCCAGGCCTCTAAAGGCCTGCTTGGCTTCTCTGCTGAGGGCGGGCAGGAGTTGTGCCGCCCATTCTTCCTTGGGCCACCGGCAGGCTTTGGCCACTTGCTCGAAGGAGGCCAGGAAGGCCTTGGCGTCACCCCATGGGGTGGGCTCCTCCGGCAACTGGGGATTCCTCCAGTCATAACAAGGAGACTCCATTTTCTTCAGCAAGTCCTGAAGTGGCCCCTCACCTGGTTCCTGTTTAACCTGTCCTCCTGGGATCCTTTGCAGGAATTCCCTGGTACCCTCAGCCTGACAGACCTCAGGGGCTTTTCCTGTTCCCTCCAAAGCCTCCTGAAAAGTGGGGCCTGCGGGATCTTGATTCCCCATTTTCATCTTCGGGTGACTTTACGAAGGTAACCTCGCATTCGCATTACCGAACAATTCTAGAATAAATCTAAATGAGTGATATAAAGAGGCCTCCTGTGCTTCCGTGCTAGGGGTGTAAAAGAGCACAAACATTTAAAAAAATTAGAGGGAATGAACACAGAAAAACAGTTAATCTCTGCTATAGCAGTCACCATTTGTTTTTAGAAATACTGGCCGTTTCATAACTTATATGCAAATTACATGGGGGGGATCTTTTTCTGCACATGGTCTTCTTTTATAAATGAATAATTTCACATTTTGATTTAAAAAAAATAATACTTTGATCCTAGTAATCATTTATATGAATCTGGTCTTTAATAAAAAAGACTTAAGGTGCAATTCTATGCATATTTAGACAGAAAAAAGACCTACCACTCTCAGCATGTCCCAGCCAGCAATGCTGGCTGGGGCATGCTGGGAGTGGCAGGCCTTTTTTCTATCTAAATGTGCATAGGATTGTGCCCTTAGAATATTTTTTGAAAATAATCATTTACCGTATATGAATCTGATCTTTATCACTCCATCTTGTTCCGTATATATACACAAAGCAATTCATAACAGCATTAGTGCAATCCTATACATACTTAGAAGCCCCATTGAATTCAGTGGGGCTTCCTTATGAGTAGTCATACTCAGACGTAGGCCCCATTGAGTTCAGTGGGACTTACTCCCAGGCAAGTGAGCCTAAGACCCGGCTCACAAGATCACTGCAGCCCACCATGCCTTATATAGATTTCCATAGATCATAGAGTTGGAAGGAGCCTACAAAGCCACGGTGGGTTGCACTGCATGCCGGGCAGAATTTGAATATTGAGACTGCAACCGCAGCTTGTCATGTCGTCCAAACAACCCTTGCATAACCTAAAATGGGCCACAGGTTTGTAGTGGAAAAGACCACAGCGGTTTCAAGGAGGCAGTGGCATATGACCATTGTCGTACTTATAGAATCACAGAATAGTAGAGTTGGAAGGGGCCTATAAGTCCATCAAGTCCAACCCCCTGCTCAATGCAGGAATCCAAGTCAAAGCATCCCTGAAAGATGGCTGTCCAGCTGCACCTTGGCTGACTCCAGTGTGGGAGAGCCCACGACTTTATTATTATTATTATTATTTACATTTGTTAATCGCCCATCTGGCCGGCAACCAGATGTTTAGACTTCCCTAGGTAGTTGGTTCCACTGTTGTATTACTCTAACAGTCAGGAAATGTTTCCTGGTGTCCAGGCAGAATCTGGCTTCCTGTAACTTGAGCCCATTATCCCGTGTCTTGTACTCTGGAATGGTTGAGAAGACTTGTGCCTGGGTCTCTATCATATGAATATACCGGCTCTTTGTGTCTCCATCAGGGCCTGGGTTTGCTGTCTGTTGCTGCTTCTCACTGTCCAGTGCCTGGTATCAGTGAACTCAGGCTGTTTTGAGTTTGCCGTGGGAAGCTTGTTAATTAATTCTGTTCTTAGGCATGGTTTGAATGCCAGCCAATGCCTTTGAAAGAATGCCCAGTTATCTATTGGCTGTACTTCAACCGTACTTCAACCATATGCATGGCACTTACTCATCGTTTGGAAGGGCATGGACCAGAAGTGACCCAGGAACCAGGAGGCTCTGGGTGGCAAGTCGGTCAGCTTAAAAGCATTGTTTACTGCCAGGTGGGCCTGGGCGAGGTCAACTGCTTGGTACGGGAGTGTCCAAGATGTGCATGCTGTTCTCTGTTGAGATTCTTCCCCAATTAGTTATGTGCAAAATGTATTAATCTTGCCCAACTTAATGAGGTGCGATTATTGTAAACACAGAAAACCTATATAAGATCAGGGAATCCTTAGGAGGGCAGAACCTTGATACAGACCCAGCTGCAGGAGGCGCTGCGTGCCGGCCAGGGGTCTGTCAGTTGTCGTTTCGTTGAGGGGTTCCTGACAGCAGAAGGGACACGAGCATTGTACTCTGCACCTCTCTTGCTTTTGTAATCGCTTTCCTGTAGTTTGCTAATAAAGTGCCTTTAACGTACACCCACAAGTGTGCTGATTGTCTCTGGATCCAAAAAAGGACCGCTGCCTTTAGGTAGAACAGGGTTATGCGAGGTCTAACCCTCGCACAACCCACCCCTGCCAAGTTCAGACGACGCGACGAGCCATGGTCGCAGCTTGAATATTCAGTTTAAATAAGCCACAGGTGGGCTGTTTGATCATGCGAACTGGCCCTAAATAATGGATCGGTAAATTGGTTTGTTAGCTTAATGTCTAAAATAACAGTGATCCTCAAATTACAGGTACGGTCAAATGAAAGCTATGATTATTTTTTTTTAAAGCACATTGTTGGAGAAGACTTTGCTCCTATGCTCATTGGATGAACATTTTAGCATCATTATACCTTGGTATGTGTTTAGTTTCATATTTATACTTTGATGAATATGTTAGGATTTTTCATACGTGTTTTTCTCTTTGGCATTCAGGTTTCTTTACACTGAGGTTGTATGGGTCGGATCCAGATTGAGTCATATGTAGAGCAGACCTGTTGAAATCAACAGGACTTATGTTAGTCCGGACTCATTTTAGTCCCACTGATTTCAAGGGGCCTCCTCTGAGCAGGGCCAGCGGCAGAGTTCAGGAGGCCCTTAGCCATGGTGCCACCAATGCCCCCCCGCCTCCCCCCCACCTCCTGGCCACCTCCACTGCCTTTTTCCTCACCTGCAGCCACTTTCTCCAGTCCACCTGCTGCCACTGCCTGCCACCATGTTGCCTGCTTGCCCACTGTCACCCCCATCACCACCGGCTTCCTCACCTTCTTGCTGCCTCCGCCACCCACCCCCATCTCCAAAACGTTTCCTGGTGGGGCAGCGGTGATTTGGAATGTGAGCAGAACCGGTGCTTGGCTCCGCTCTACAGCTGCCACCCACTGTTTAAAAATGATTCCAAATGCAATACCCAGCGTTGATCTTAAGACGGTGGATGGCAGCAGCAGAGCCGTGCAACAGCGCCGCTCCCATTCAAAAGCACCACTGCACCTCTCCACTTTTTGGGGAGTGGAGAGGAGGAGGAGGTGGTAGTGGCAGGGTTTTTTGTTTTTACTATTATTTATTTTATTTTATTTTATTTTTTGCAGTGAATACATATGAAAAGCATATACAGTCATGCCTTGGATTGAGAGCATAATTCGTTCCGGAAATGTGCTTGTAATCCAAAACACTCTTATATCAAAATGAAATCCCCCCAAAAAAATTTGTACAGAGATTTTTAATTTAAGCCGTACTACAGTACTTATATTCCAAGACGTCGCTTGCATATCAAGTAAAAAAAAATTAAATAAATATTTAAAAATTTGCTTGTCTTGCAAAACGCTCTCAAACCAAGTTACTTGCAATCTAAGGTATTACTGTACATGAAAATACAACTTACTAGCAATCATACATAGGCTTCAACAGAAGCAGATATCCAAGTAAGTATCCATTTGAAGGTGGCGTCTATATGCCACCATTCAAATGTTTAAAGCGTTATAAGGTCCTCAATCCATTGCATTGCAGGAGGTGAGTGTTTATCCTTCCAGTGTTGTAATATCAGTCTTTTAGCTGTCAAGAGGGCGTGGAGAATCCATTTACACTGACCGTTCAAATTCAACACTCCCTTATTTAAAAGACTTTGTGGCACCCAATAGACACAAAATAAAACTTTTGGCAGCAGGGGTGGGGAGGCGGGCAAAATGGTTGAGGCGGCAACCATTTTGGGGAGAGGCGGCAGTGAGCAAATCGATTGCACGGGAGAAAGCGGCAGGCAAGAAGTGCTACCAAACACTGTCTCAGTTCCCATTCAAGAGAGCTGCAGCTTGCCACCCAATCTTTCATTGGGGTGAGTGGCTGTTGCGTCTGCCATCTTAGGGGTTGGCATGATCAGGGACGGGGCCCTTCTGAGCCAGTGGGCCCTTGGCAGCTGCCCTGCCCTGCCAAACCCGGACACCTCTAAGTATAACTGGAACTGGATCCAACCCAGTATTGACTTTGAGATATTCCCCCCCACCCAATCGTGCAATAAAACAGCCTTCCCCAACCTGGTGCTCTCCAGATGTTTTGGACTCCCATCTCCCAGCATCCCTGACCACTGGCCATGCTGGCTGGGGCTCATGGGACTTAAAGTCCAAAACATCTGGAGGCCGCCAAGATGGGTAAGGCTGCAATAAAAAATAAAGAATTCAGAAGAGTCAAAATGCCATACAAGGAGATAAAATGGATATGGTCCCACATATACAGGAAGCTGGCTTGGACTGCCAGACTATCTAGTCCAGTGGTGCCTATTCTAACGGGCAGCAGCTCTCCTGGGTCTTAGGAAGAAAGAGGTCTTTTCCAGAACTTTTTAAATTGGAGATGTCAAGAACCGAATCTGGGTCCTTCTGCACGCAAAACATGCCATCCACCATTGAATTATGACTCCTCCCTACATCAGTTGCAACATAAACCCCAGCAGAGGGCAGGAGTGGATAAGATGCCACATGGTGTCAGAGGCTCTTCCTTGGCTGACAATTTTATTATTATTTATTAATTATATTTATCAATCGCCCATCTGGCCGGTCACCCGGCCACCCTGGGCGATGCACAATCAAAACACAATAAAACACAACAAAACACAACAATCAAAACAATATAAAAAAATTCTCATTAAAAACCTAACCCACCCCATATTCCCGCCTGAACAGCCATGTTTTTAATGCACGGCGGAAGCTCATCACGGAGGGGGCATGGCGAAGGTCACTAGGGAGGGAGTTCCATAATGTGGGGGCCGCCACAGAGAAGGCCCTCTTCCTAGTCCCCACCAGCCTGGCTGCTCTGGCTGATGGGATAAGGAGAAGGCCGTCCGTGGCAGACCTTGTTGAGCGGCCTACTTGATGTTGCTGGAGGCGCTCCTTGAGATAAACTGGGCCGGAGCCGTGTAGGGTTTTAAAGGTCAAAACCAACACCTTGAATTCGGCTCGGCAAGCAACTGGTAGCCAGTGCAACTCATTAAGCACTGGCGTGATGTGATCACGCCGGCGGCTGCCCTTAATCAGGCGAGCCGCCGCGTTCTGTACCAGCTGAAGCTTCCGGACCGTCTTCAAGGGTAACCCCACGTAGAGCGCATTACAGTAGTCTAGGCGAGAGGAGACCAAGGCATGAACCACTGATGGGAGCAGATGATTAGGAAGGTAGGGGCGCAGCTGCCGTATCAGATGGAGTTGATACAGCGCCACCCGGCTCACAGCTGCCACCTGAGCCTCCATGGACAGCTGGGAGTCTAGAATGACCCCCAAGCTGCGGACCTGGTCCTTCAGGGGTAGATGTACCCCATTCAGCACCAGGTCAACATCCCCTAACCTTCCCTTGTCCCCCACCAGAAGTACCTCGGTCTTGTCCGGGTTCAGTTTCAGCATGTTCCTTCCCATCCAGCCAGCCACTGACTCCAGGCACTTGGACAGGGTCTCAACGGCCAACCTCGGTGAGGACTTGAAACAGAGGTAGAGCTGCGTGTCATCCGCATACTGATGACACTGCACCCCAAACCTCTTGATGATAGCTCCCAGCGGCTTTAGGTAGATGTTGAATAACATCGGGGAGAGGATGGAACCCTGCGGCACTCCACAAGTGAGCAGCCGAGGGTCCGAAGCCTCCTCCCCGAGAACTACCCTCTGATACCTTCCAGAGAGGAAGGACCGGAACCACTGCAATACAGTGCCTCCCAAGCCCAACCCCTCCAGACGGTCCAGGAGGATACCGTGGTCAACGGTATCAAAAGCTGCTGAGAGATCGAGGAGGACTAGAAAGGAGCATTCGCCCCTATCCAAAGCCCTCCTCATATCATCCACCAAGGCGACCAAGGCCGTCTCCGTCCCATGTCCAGACCTGAAGCCCGACTGGCACGGATCCAAATAATCGGCTTCATCCAAGTGTGCCTTCAACTGAGCACCCACCACCCGCTCGATCACCTTGCCCAGAAATGGTAAATTGGAGACTGGGCGAAAGTTGTTTAAATCCTGGGGATCCAAGGAGGGCTTCTTCAGAAGCGGTCTTATTACTGCTTCCTTGAGGGCTGATGGCATCACTCCCTCCTCGAGGGAGGCATTCACCACCGCCTTGATCCCCTCACCCAGTCTCTCCCTGCAGCTCATGATGAGCCAGGATGGGCAAGGGTCAAACAAGCAGGTGGTCGGCCTCACAGATGAAAGCACCTTGTCCACTTCATCAGAAGGAAGAAGCCGAAACCGATCCCACAAAACCGGTCTGCCATTGGCCTCCTCTCGCTCACTCCCTGTGTCCACGACGTACGATATCCCACTCCGAATCCGATCGATTTTATCTGCGAAGTGCTTCGCTAAAGCCTCACAGGAGGCTTTTGACTGTTCCAGTGGGTCCGGAGCGACTGGACCGACCAGACTCCGGACCACTTGGAACAGCCTCCTGGGGCAGCACTCTGCAGACGCAATGGAGGCAGCATAGAAATTCTTTTTTGCTGCCTTCACCGCCACCCGGTAGGCTGAAGATGCAGCTCTAACCCGTGTTCGATCGTCTTCGGAGCGGGAGTTTCGCCATCGGCGCTCTAGCCTTCTCACCTCTTGTTTCAGAGCTCGCAGCGACGGAGTGAACCATGGCGCCGCGCGAGCTCTGTTTAGCGAAGAGGGCGCTTCGGGGCAACTCGGTCTAATGCCCTGGTGATTGCAGCATTCCAGTCATTCACCAGGGTCTCGACCGAGCTACCGTTTGTGTGCTCCAATTCCCCAAGCGCGTTCAGAATCCATCCGGATCCATAAGACGCCTGGGGCGGACCATTCTAATAGGTCCCTCACCCCTGCAGAGGGGTTGTGGCACCGAGAAATCCAACCCACCAGATAGTGATCTGACCATGACAAGGGGTGGTGGATATACCCCCGATCTCCAGATCATTTCCCCCCTCTCCGGAAACAAAAACCAAGTCCAGTGCATGACCGGCTACATGGGTAGGTCCAGTTATCCAGGTGGCTCAAGTAAGTGAGGCAATCCACACATTTGGAGGAAAGGTAAGAAAGCCAATCTGGCCAGACAGACACCCAGCCTGAGCAGTGGAAAGGGAAGAGAACCAAGTGGCTTGCAATACAATGGGATCTGTATAATTTCTTCGCAAACTTTGAAAAGAAAAGAAAGCATATCTAGAGATGAGTGGAAGAAATGATAGTTATGCCAAGAACCTGAGTTAAAGTAACCTTCTGGTGGTCTAAATATGATTTTAAAATGGTTTAAATAATCTTTGGGCAGAATCCCATGCATGTTTGGTGGGGGGAGTCCTACAACCTCCAGCATTCCCTAGCCAGCTGGTTGGGGAATGCTGGGAGTTGTAGGACTCCCCCCCCCCCCAAACACGCATAGGATTGAGCACTTAATAACTTTGATTTTTGTCATTCGTCGGAAACTCAGTTGGCTCATTTTGTCATCATGCTTCCTGTTTGTTTTTCCATTGCTATGGAGCAAGGATTGTTTTGCCTGAACTGGAAGGCGGCGAGTGGAAACGATCCTGCTGTGGCCAGGATCAAAAGACGAGCGAGCTAATTAGGGGGTCTCTCTCCTCGACTCCGTCCCCCCTCCAATTTTGCTTCCCCCTCCCCTTTCCTGGAGATCCCTCCACCCTGCACCCCATCCTTTCCTCACCTCTCCCTAGTCTCAGGGCATCTTCCTCTTCCTCTTTTTCTGCAACTAAAGGAAAGGCATTCAAAAGCAAAATCCCCCCCCCCCACGCTCCACTAACAGGAAAAGACCCTCCCCCCTTTTTTCCTCTCCATCTCTCTGCAGCCTCTTCTAGGAAGCAAAGCTCGGTTGCTTTAACCCCTTTTAAACCCCTTTTAAACACTCGGTCTAGGAAACCAAGCCCTAGGAGGAAAGAGCTGCGTATGTTCAAGCCTGGAGAAGAGACGGTGCAGCAAAGTGGCGGGGGGGGGGCGCGGGGGGCCCCCGGAAAACCAGGAAAAGCCTGCAGCATTGTGGGATCTGTTTAGAAAAAGAAAAGAAATAAATGCTCTTCGTAGGATCAAGGTTTAGGGTGTGTGTGTTTTTAAATAACATTTTTTAAAAAAAGAACCACAAGAACATTGCAGCAAAGTAGAGAAGGGGGCGGGGGCAGAAAAAGCCTGTAATGTTATGGGATCTATTTCAAGAAAGATGAAGAAAAATTGCTCTTTGTAGGATGAAGTTTTAGGATATATATATAGAACATTAAAAAAAACAAAAACCCACAAGAGCAGCATTGCAGCGAAATAGAGTGGCGGGGGGACACACGAGGAAAAGTCTGCAATATTATGGGATCTGTTAAAAAAAACAACAAACTGTTCTTCGTAGGATCAAAGGTATAGCACTTTAAAAAAAACATTTTTAAAGAAAGGATATCAAGAGATAAATGGAAGAAGTGGTGATTTATGTTTAGGTGGGGAGAATGCACCAATAGCTTGAGTTATTCTGGTCTAAAAATGTTATTAAAATGGCTTACATAATCATCAAGCACCATCCTATGCATGTTTAGACAGGAAACAAAAACTCCTACAACTCCCAGCATACCCCAGCTAGGAGCTGTAGGGTCTAAACATGCATAGGATTGCGCCCCAAACTGCATTCATAAGCATGGCTGGCTGGAGCATGCAGGGAGTTGTAAGACATTTTTCTGTCTGTGTAAACACGCATAGGATGGCGCCCGAAATTTAAGACACTCTAGACTAGAGTCTAAAACAACTGCCATGCAGAGATTCCATGACACCATTCTGCCGTGTTTTGGGATCCGATATGCCCTCCTTCTTGTCGAAAATTCCTCTGTTCTACCTCTTAATTTCAGAGACTCCTGAGGTGGCTAACGAATATGAAAATACAAGGTGTTTTTTTATTTTTTTTTGGCAGTATCTAGTGGTTTCCACCAAATGAATGGTTTCTACCCATTAATAGGATGGAAACCTATTAATAGGATTGTGCCCTTAATAGTTTCGTTATTTTGTAATTCATTGGAAACTCGTTTAGGGTGCAATTCTATCATAGTTTAAACAGAAAAAAGGCCTGCAACTCCCAGCATGCCCCAGCCAGCCTGGGTGCATGCTGGGAGCTGTGTAGGACTTCTTTTTTCTGTCTCAACATGCTGATAGGCTTGCACCCTTAGCTACAGTAATTTTGTGATGCTTTTGGTTTGCCGGGACCCCGACATGGTTGTTGTTTTTAAGAGAAGGTTAAGTTGTGGAAGACATGACAGCTGGGTCTTTGAATCTCTGAAGAACTGTCATAAAGAAGATAGGGCAGATTTGTTCCTTGTTGCTCCCAACTGCAGGACTAGAACCAACAGTTGGATATTCCACATTCCAGGGAAGCCGATTTTGCATCCAGAAAAATAAATCTTAAATTAAGAGCTGATGGACAGAGGAACAGACTGCCTCTGGAGGTGGTGGTCTCTCCTTCACTGGAGGCATTTAAGAAGAGGCTGGGATGCTGTCCTTGCAAGATTTGTGCACTGAGCAGGGGGTTCCACTAGAAGGTGCCTTCTGAGTTCTGACCCTTTGATTCTATCGGATGGGGGGCGGGGGCGGGGGCGGGGGGGGGGAACATACGTTTTTTGTGTGGGTGGATTTCCTGGTTGACCTTCAGGCCCTTTGCAGTAGATCTGCAATCTGCAATGGAAATGTTGACCCAGTGTGCAGCTGCTGTGAAAAAGGCAAACTTCATGTTAGGCATAATTAGGAAAGGAATTGAAAATAAAACTGCCAAGATCATACTGCCCTTATACAAATCTATAGTGTGACTGCGCTTAGAATACTGTGTACAGTTCTGGTCATTGCACCTAAAAAAGGACAGTGTAGAGTTGGAAAAAGTGCAGAAAAGGGCAACTAAAACTTTTCCCTACCCCAAATGTATTTTTGTCTCTAAAATAGAAGTATTAGTTGGTTGCTTTTGACCGGTGATGCTTTCAGATGGATGGCTTCTAGCGCTATCAAGCAAAGCCCTCTTTTTCTTCCTTAACACGTGTGTTTGGTTTTTTTTTTCTTGTAAGAAAAAAAACTGCAGAAGCAATGAGCAAATCATGGGAAGGTCAAAAATGGAAGATGTCTGGAGCACCCATAAAATTCCATGTTTGAGGCAGAGCAATTGCAGGATAAAAAGCTTATCTGGAAGCACCCCGGGCCCTGTTTACTGTTAATTATTTATTAATTTATTGATTTGATTTATATCTTGCCTTTCTACCAAAAAAAATGGTGCTCAAGGCAGCCAACAATAATAAAATCAAGATTAAAACAAAAGCTTAATTAAAACAATCACAAAAACAAATAAATTAGAAGCACAAATAGCAGTTCTGCTGGCCAGTTTAAGATATTTGTACAGTAATACCTTGGATTGCAAGTAACTTGGTTTGAGAGCGTTTTGCAAGACAAGCAAATTTTTAAATATTTAATTTTTTTTTACTTGATATACAGGCGACGTCTTGCAATACAAGTACCGTAGTACGGCTTAAATTAAAAATCTCTGTACAAATTTTTTTGGGGGGGATTTCGTTTTGATATAAGAGTGTTTTGGATTACAAGCACGTTTCCGGAACAAATTATGCTCTCAATCCAAGGCATGACTGTATTAGAATCCCAGATCTCTGGTCACGCAGAAACACATTTATATACACCGGTATATGGTAGTGTATGGTTCATGGTGTGTAGTAGATCATTTACTTTGCAAACACCTCCAACGTCTCCAGCCACCATTTTGTGTCTGGCTCTGGTTGGTAGTTCTCAAGGTTTCAGTAAAAAAAAACGAACAAAAAAACAAGATAGATCACACCCTTCCTTTATGTGATGCTCCTGCAGAACTGCAAGTTACAGTTGCTCAGTTTGAGGAGATGGGAGAATGTGTGTGTAGCCAAGACATTTTGCCACCTGAAAGGAAAGATTCATAAGAACATAAGGAGAGCCCAGCTGGATCAGACCCAGGGTCCATCTCATCCAGCATTCTGTTCTCACAGTGGCCAATCAGCTGCCCACGGGAAATCCACAAGCAGGACATGAGTGCAACAGCACCCTCCCGCCCATGTTCCTCAGCCACTGGTGTACATAGGCATACTGCCTCTGATCCTGGAGGTAGCATATGGCCAATCAGGACTAGTAGCCATTAATAGCCTTCTCCTCCATGAATTTGTCCAATCCCCTTTTAAAGCCCTCCAAATTGGTGACCATCACTACTTGTGGAAGTGAGTTCCATAGTTTAACTCTGCACTCTGTGAAGATGTCCATCCTTTTATCTGTCCTGAACCTCCCACCAATCAGTTTCATGGGATGACCCCTTTGGGTTCTAGTACTATGAGAGAGGGAGAAAAATGTCTCCCTATCCACTTTCTCCATGTACTTTCTCCACTTTTCATGTACTAACGCCCCTGCCAATCCACATACAAAGTAGAAACTTAGTTCAATACGTTTTTATGTTACGAATTGAGATTTTATTTTTAATCTGGATTTTATTGGAGCCACCTTGAGTGCTATTTTTTGGGTGGAAATACATTTTTAAAATAAATAAATAAATAAATAAATAAATAAATAAAAATACTGGGAAGGGGCACCTGAAGGCAGCAGGCTAGCTTAGGGGGCACAGGACAACAGACACATGGCCCACAGCTGTCTCCTCCAACCCCTTGTTGCCACTTCCCAGCATCTGCCGCCTGAGGCCACTGCCTCACTCTGCCTAATGGTAGGGCCAGCTCTGGTGTCTCCAGCCCACTGCTGATACCTCCTGCTTGTGCTTGGATGGTGCCGTTTGGGCTATATAAGGACTGGCACTCAGAGAAGCTACCAACATATAGTGTGGCCCATGGACCACATGCAGCCCACCAAGCCATTTGTGGCTGCCCACCAGAAACCCCCTGCAACTGGTGCTGAAAAGTTGCGGCAGTACTCCCCAGGGTTTCCCCTGCCAGTGCTAGCTCTAACACAGGAATCCCTTCCTAAGGACTAGTGCTAGCTCTAGCAAGAGAAATTCTTGCCTTATCTCCAAACTCTGCAGAGAGATTACAGAGTTGCTAGTGCTAGTGGCCAGGGATGGGGACTCGAGGACTCGACTCGTGAGTCGGACTGAGTCCCCCCTCTGACTCGACTCGAGTCCCAATATTTTTAATGGGACTCGAGACTCGACTCGGGACTCGAGACCAAGGACTCTTCAACATCCCTGGGCTGTGCCAGGAGTGGAGAGGAGCATGACTACCGGAGAAGAGCGCATGGAAGTGAGGTGTGCCACTGCTCGGCCACTATGGATAGCTACCAGGAGTGCAGCCCCAACAGTGTGTCAAGATTTATTTTGATTGATGTGTTGCGTACTTAGGAGAGGCAGAAGAAGGACCTGAGATTACTCTGTGTGGCTGCTCTGAGTGTGTTTCTGGTTCCAGCAAGTTCATCACCAGTGGAGCGGGTGTTCAGTGAGGGTGGAATTGTGATGAGACCTCACCGATCCAGAATGGGGGCCAAACATTTAGAAAAAAACATGTTCCTCAAATGCAACATGGATAAGTTTTAGGAAGTACAGCAAGTTTATTTTTTAAAATCATTTTTCTAAAATGCAAGCCTTTCAGACATTTTGGGTTTGGCTGCCTCTGCCTGCCTGTCTGGGGTTCCCAGCCTCCTCTGCCTGCCTGGTCCCTTCTTGACCAGTTCAACAGTTGAATTGTCCAAGACAAAGGCCTCTGCCTGCCTGTTTTGGGGTTCCCTGCCTCCTCTGCCTGTCTGGTTATTTTGGGTTTTTCTGCCTGGTCTGTTCTTGCCAAAATCAGTTGCAGAGTTTTGAAATAAAAAGGCACACTTGTGCCTAGAATTTATTTAAACCATACATCTGAAGTAGCCTTATTTTGTTAGGAAATTCCCCCATTGATTTTAATAGGGACTCGTGGAGTCAGCTTTGGGAGTGACTCGGGACTTGTGAGTCACCATTTTGGACCAAGGACTCGGACTCGGACTCGAGTCCAAAGACTCGTGACTCGACTTGTGACTCGAGACCAAGGACTCTTCAACATCCCTGCTAGTGGCAGGTGTCTCAACAGAGATCAGAGATAAGGGTTTAACTTGCTAAATGTCTTGAGCCAGGTTACCTGAAGGATCTTCTCCTCAGGTATATATACTGTATTTTATGTTGTATTTTGTGGTTTTAATTGTTGTGAACCGCCCAGAGAGCTTCAGCTATTGGGCAGTATAGAAATGTAATAAATTAAAATAGTGTTGGCCGAATTTAAAATGGTATTATATAGCGAATCAATTAAGACATATAGTGGATATTATAGCACGCCCTAAAGAAATAATGTGGTTGGAGTTAGAAACATGTGAACTACGTAGTACTTTGGGGAATATTTTTTTTCAAAAAAATAATAATAAATTGATAAAAAATATAGACAACCCTTTTCTAAGAAATTTGTTAATGATTTGGGGTACTATGAAGAGCATATTTATACCAGGGATATCTCCATTAACTCCGGTGGTAGCTCTTAAGGATTTTCCTGAAAACTTAAGATTAGAGCTGGAGAGTAAATTAAGAGAAGAAAGGGTTATTAGATTGACCGATTGGGTGGAAAAGATGGGGACTAGAGATCAAATAATGGAAATTGTTGGGAGAAGAAGATTATCGTGGTTAAATTTATTACAGTTAGAACAGTGGTCGAAGAAATGGAAAAGGAAAACTGAGTACGAGAGAGATTTAACTAATTTTGAAAAGATGGTCATGTCTAGAGACGGCCTACCAGGTAATGCATCAACAAGAGGTATAACAAGGGATTTATATAGATTGATCCAAAAAGCAAAAGAACAAGAGGATCAGCTTAAGACAGTATGGGATAATGAATTTGAAGAGGTGACCTCGAAGGTGGGGTGGAACAATATATGGGATAGACGGATTGTGAAAATGATGTCAATTAGGATAAAGGAAAATTTTTATAAACTAATTTGGAGATGGTATTTAACTCCAGTAAGATTAAATAGAATAGATAATAATTGTTCTGCATTATGTTGGAGAGGATGTCAGGAAAAAGGGACATATGCTCATATGTGGTGGAGTTGTAAAAATGTATTGGTGTTTTGGCGAGAGGTTTTTACAGAAATATCGAAAATTATTGGTACTAATTTAGAGGTCTGTCCAAAATTAGCATTGTTATCAATAACTGAGAAGCTTATTTGTGATCAAAATACGAAGGAGTTAATTGTAAACTTGTTAACTGCGGCCAGGCTAATGATAGAGAGAAATTGGAAAGTACAACATGTTTTCCTAATAACAGACTGGTATAAGGAAGTTTGGGACATAGCCCTAAATGATAAACTAACTAGTAGTATCAAATGCAAAAAAGGATTGCTAAAGAAGAATAATTTTATGGAGATATGGAATCAATTACTAGACTATGTATTACCGTAATAAAGGGGAAGGGTAGCATGCCTTGTCAGGATATGTTATATTTTTGGAATTTAGACTTTATTTGATCAAGAGGATAGAAGTATATTAATTGGTCCCTTGGAGGGTGGGGGGGAGCACTTTATGATTTATTGTATGTTGATTATGTTATATTTGTGTGATAATTTTGTATTTTGCTAAATATATTTTCTGTGTTATAATTTGTTTTGAAAAATAAATAAAATATTAAAAATAAAAAATAGTGTTGGCTAGAGAAACCCTTCCCTTATCTCCAATGTCTCAGCAGAGATTGGGGAAAAGGAAAGGGTTTCTCTTGCTCGCACTAGCAAGTTAACCACGCGTTTGTCTGTGTGTTTGCGTGTGTGTGAGTGTATGTGTGTGCACATGTGTACCCGTCCCCCGCCAGCACCACCCAATGTGGTCCTTGGGGCCAGAAGATTATGCAGCCCCAGTATATATGATGTGGGGCCACCACTGAAAAAGCCCTGTCTCTGGTACGTGTCAATCTGATGGACCTTAATGTGGAGCCAGAAAGCAGGGCTTCCAAGGCTAATCTCAGGACCTGGGCAGGTTCATATGGGTGCAGGTGGTCCAAAGGTACCCCCTCCAGCACTTTAAATTGATCCCAGAAACAAATAGGCAGCCAATGTAGCTGGCACAGTATTGGTATAATGTGGTCCGAATGCTTGGGCCCCATCAACCAGTCCCAGATCAAAGGATCAGGTAGGTGATGAGGAAAAAAAATATCTACCCGAGACCCTGGAGAGACACTGCCAATCAGACTAGACGATACTAGGCTACCAGGGCTGGTGGTCTAACTAGGTATAGGCATAAGAACATAAGAGCCGTGCTGGATCAGACTAAGGTCCTTCTAGTCCAGCATTCTGTTCCCACAGTGGCCAACCAACTGCCCATGGGAAACCCACAAGCAGGACATGAGCACAACAGCACCCTCCTGCCCAATGTTCCCCAGGAATTGGTGTACATAGGCAACTTTATGTATTTATCTCTAGATGTGTATAGATACTCCAATAGGAATGCTTTCC
The DNA here is from genome assembly GCA_021292165.1 of Shinisaurus crocodilurus. Classification (NCBI taxonomy): domain Eukaryota; kingdom Metazoa; phylum Chordata; class Lepidosauria; order Squamata; family Shinisauridae; genus Shinisaurus; species Shinisaurus crocodilurus. The sequence goes on along the minus strand of JAHFWL010001322.1, from coordinate 29,521 downwards.
GCACACCAAATATTTATGCTGCATTTTTATTTTAGTTTATATACTTATTTAATGTCTATCCCTCCCAGCAATCCAAACATAAAACAAGATTAAATTGTTCAATGAAACCACGCAAGCCAGGAATCAGAAATCTTAATCAGAAAGTTGAGGAGGAAATGAGCAGCCACTGAGAAGGCCCTGCTTCCTGCAATCAATTCCCATTACAAACGTGAAGCACTAGAATCCATTGACTTAAACATATGGGGAGGTTCATACAGATGAACACTCTGTATGAGTTCTTTCATGTCTAAGAAGGTTTGTGCTTTGACTGAAGCTTTTTCCACACTGAAAGCATTTATATGGTTTCTCCCCAGTGTGAATTCTCTTATGCTTAATTAGGCTTGACTGATCACAAAAACTCTTGATACAGTCTGAGCAGCTGTACGGTCTCTCCCCTGTGTGGATTCTTTGATGGGAAGTGAGGCTTCTACTCTGATTGAAGCTCTTTCCACAGTCGGAGCATTTATATGGTTTCTCCCCTGTGTGAATTCTCTTATGTTTAATAAGGCTTGACTGATCATAAAACCTCTTGATACAGACTGAGCAGCTGTACGGTCTCTCCCCTGTGTGGATTCTTCTATGGGAAGTGAGGCTTCTACTCTGATTGAAGCTCTTTCCACAGTCGGAACATTTATATGGTTTCTCCCTTTTGTGGAGTGTTTCATATTCAGAAAAATTTCTACTCCAACTGAAGCTCTTCCCAACTATGATTTTATTTACTTTCTCACTCATGTGAATTCTTTTGTGCGAAGTAAGGCTTGTGCTCTGGATGAAGCTCTTTCCACAGTCTAAGCATTTGTATGGCTTCTCCCCTGTGTGGATTCTTTGATGTGCAGTTAGAGTTGTACTCTGATTGAAGCTCTTTCCACATTCCGAGCATGCATAAGGTTTCTCCCCTGTGTGGATCCTTTCATGTTGAAGAAGGGATGCTTTAACAGAGAAGCTCTTACCACAGACTGAACAGCCATAGGGGTTCTCTCCTGTATGAATCCTCTGATGCGATGTAAGGTGTGAGCTCTGACAGAAGCTCCTTCCACACTCCAAGCATTTGTAAGGTCTCTCCCCGGTGTGAATTTTTTGATGTGAAATAAGATATGTTTTCCGACTAAAGCCATTTCCACACTCTGAGCATTTATATGGTTTCTCCCCTGTGTGCATTCTTTGATGTGTAGTAAGGTGTGTGTTCTGACTGAAGCTCTTTCCGCATACCAAACACTGATAAGGTTTCTCCCCCGTGTGAACTCGCTTATGTTTAATAAGACCCGATTGGTCACAGAAGGTCTTGTTACAGTCTGAGCATTTATACGGTCTCTCGCCTGTGTGAATTCTTTGATGCGAAGTAAGGTTTGTGCTCCAATTGAAGCTCTTTCCACACACCAAGCATTTATATGGCTTCTCCCCTGAGCAGAGCATTTGACTTTTAGTAAGGTTTCTGCTCCAACTGAAGCCTTTTCCAAACTTGAAGCTTTTGTTTGTTTTTTCCCCTCCATGGATTCTCCAATGAGCGCTGAGGTATTTGCTCCTTATATTTTCTGTTTGCTTTTCTTGTTGGATTGTGATTCCACAGAAGTTCTCACCTTGGCAAGGGATGGCTTTATACTTCCTCTTCTCCATGTGGTTTTCCTCCTGCATCTTTGGTTCATCTTGATTCCAGAAGTTCTCTTTCAACTCATGGTCAGTTCTTTCAGATGATATCCCATCTGGTTCCCACCCAGTCTCACTCTCCCACATATCACCTGCTGGATGAAAGAGAAAAAACCAATAAGTGTCCAAGGGAGAAACAAAAACCTCATATCAGAGAGCCAGTGTGGCATACTGGTTAGAGTGTTGGACTGGGACTCTTTATGCAACAGGTGAGATTCGTGCAAATCTCGCGAGAGTTGCGCAAATATCACGAGATTCACATTTGTGCAACTCTCGTGAGATTTGCACAACTCTCACGAGATTCGCGCAAATCTCACCATGCCACGTGATTTTTGGATGCCATTTTTGGTGCAAAACAGCACCCGAAAAGCAAGTGGTACGGTGAGATTTCTGCAAATCTCGCCTGCTGCACGAAGAACCATGTAGAAAATTTGCGCAAATCTTTGTCTTACCACCGGAAGCCCGCAAAATAACCTGACTTGGCCCACTTCTGGTGAAGCGGAACTGATGCAAACGGAAAACCCCGGCGAGCTAAAAAGAGCCGGATTTTTGAGTTTCGACCCATACCTAGGACAGAATACTCAGGCAGGCTGGTATTGCAGCCTAAATGGCGCCCTTGAGCCACAGGGCAAAGCCGCCAGACTGTAGAATCTGAGTGCTAGTAGAGCAGGAGGTGAAGATGTTGGTTCGAGACACCACCACCACCCCTTTGAAAGCCGTCCAGTTTGGCTTATGTTCCCCACTTGAAGGTATGAATCTCTGGCCAAAACATGGTTGGATTATAAACTGCTTGAGTACCAATCAAGGGCTCGTAGGAGTTCTGGCCAAGATGTTTCCCGTAAGCACTGAAAATATTTCATTTTTTTACCTGTCCAGACTGTGAGTTCACTGGAAACCTTGCGGCTTCCCCGACGAGTAACCAATTTGTCCGCCTCCTCTGCTGGGTGGGTTTCCTGCTGGCGCTCTGATCTTCCCGGACTCAGCAAAGTGTTTTCCTGCTCACCAGACTGGGGAAGGTTCTCTTCCACTTTCCACACTGACATCCCGTGTGGCTCCGACAGTTCCGAATCTTCCAGCATGTATTTCTCCCCGTCATCAACAGTTATCCACCCTTGGTCTGCTGGGGGGGTGGGGGGACGACGGGACGAGAAAATACCAACAATTTATTCATCCAGCAAGAGAAAAGTAGAACTGCAAGACTAGGAATAAAGACAAGAAAAACTGAGGAGCCTGCCTGGGGTCCCAGTGCAGCCTTCTCCTGGCCCAACCCCCTTTCCCTACCTACTGATCGTTCGGCAGTTTTCTCCAATCTAAAAGGTTGAACCGCCTCTGCTAGGGCTACTGGCAGTAAAATCCACTGATGTTTTTGGCCACCCCCTTTTGCCCTTGTTCCTAACCCTTTTGCCTTTAGCCCTGCCCACCGCTCTTGGGTTCCGGAAGAGCTTCTCTGAAATTGAATTTAGTCCTCAGGCTGAAAGAAGTAAAACACTTCTGCTATAGAAGGCAAAACTATTACCATAAACATACATACATACATACAGAGAGAGAGAGGAAACCTGCCCAAAACCACCATGTCAGCTCTATTGATTGGGTGAAGTCCTGTGATGTCACAGAATGTTCTGAAGGTTTAAACATTCAAACTGAGGAGTACGATTCCCTTGTAAGTGGAACATGATTAAGGATTAAATAAAACAAGTGCAAAGAAAAAAAATGTTAGGATTATCTACAGAACATCAGGAATCAGAAGCTAAATCTCCCCTATTTGCTGCTCCTTTCCCTTAGAAACCAAAGATGGAGCAGCCCCAGAACTTGCTGAAGGGTGTGAAGGAGTCACAGTTGAGCCTAACCCAGGAAAGACCTTTAGCGCATCCAAATACTCAGGAGCATTTCTCCTTACCCAGGAGGCTGGCCTCCCCGTCGTCCTCTTCCTGCTTGGTCTCCATGCACCTCTGCCCCTCTTCAGAGTCAGACGGCGCCTGGCTTGCATCAGAGCAAATCGCTGCAACCTCCTCCAAGACCACCTGCAACAGCAGAGAGGGGCCTTTCAGGGTAGAGCAACAGGGCTGGAAAGGGCGAGTACAAGATCTAAAGGCCTGATCCAGGGCTGCCGCCAAGGGTAGGCATGGTTGGGCACCTGCCGAGGCCCCCCGCCCCAGCAGGGCCCCCCTGGAGTTGCTCCACCTCTTCACCTCTGCAACCTGCTTGTTCACCTGCTTCTCGCTCTGGTCCAGACAGTAGTGGTGGTGAGAAGGAGGAGTGGGAAAGGCCACGGCCTGCTTGCTCACTGGCACTCTGCCTGCCAAGCAAGTACATGGCAGCCATAATGAGAAAGGGGTGCAGAAGCAATTGCAGCTGGTAGCAATGGGGATGAGAAGGTAGACTCCGTGAGGGAGGGGGCCCATTGAGGAGGCCTTGCCTAAGGGCCCCCCAAAAGCTGGAGCTGGCACTCCTTGCTTGACAGTTTATTTATTTATATCCGCTTTTTTTTTCCTGCAAGGAACCCAAGGTGGCTTACATGGTCTTCCTCCTCCTCTCCATTTCCTCCTCACAACCACCCTGTGAGGTAGGTTAGGCTGAGAGTCCGTGACCAGCCCAAAGGTGAGCTTCATAGCCAAGTGGGGACTAGAACCTGGATCTCCAGAGTCCCAGTCCAACACTCTAACCACTAAGCCACGCTGGCTCTATGAACCTATGATGCTTTGCTCAGGAGAGAGAATTATTATTCATGGCTTGGGGAGGCCAGCTGGAATAGCTCCTTCCAGAGAAGGCCAGGAAAAGTGACATGCAGGAGCAGCCCAAAGGCCCAGCCAGTTCCACCACATTGTCCCCAATTGAGGCCAAAGGTATTTGCCCCGCTCTTGGGCCTGGATGCCTGGTTGGGTTAGGTTAGGGTTGCCTCTCCTAAGGCTGTGTGGCTTCACCCTCCTCGCTCACATCCACTTGATCTTTCTTCTCCATCTCGCTCCCCAGAGATACTTTCCTTCATGGGGGCTTGGATGGGAGGTGGAGGCTGAAATGCAGGGGCGTTGCTATGCACTTAAAGATTTGGAGTCCTGGCCCACAAGACACAAATCTGCACAAAATTTGCATATGCTAATTTAAGAACATAAGAAGAGCCCTGCTGGATCAGACCAAGGCTCCATCTAGTCCAGCATTCTGTTCACACAGTGGCCAAGCAGCTGCCCACAGGAACCCACAAGCAGGACATGAGTGCAACAGTACCCTCCTGCCCATGTTTCCCAGCTACTGGTGTATGTAGGTATACTGCCTCAGATACTGGAGGTTGCATATAGCCCAGTGGCTCTCAACCTTTTTTGCCCCATGCACCCTTTTCATCATATTGTCAGCATGTCATTCCCCCCTTTCCAAGATTGTCTGACTCAAAAGTTGCATTCCAAATAATATGCATATAATATATAATAACTATAAATGGAATATTTCCACAGATAACAAGTGAAATATTTATATTTATTTTTAATTTAATCTATGCCATACAATAAGGTGTGATGTCCTGTAGATTATGTGCAATCTGTAGAATTGTAATTTGAAGAAAGATCAGTATTCCAACAGTTTGACTCTGTGGTCCCAATTCCCGTCCTGAAACCCTAAAATTCCCCCCCCCCGGGGGGAATTCCCCCCTGGTTGAGAACCCCTGATATAACCAATTAGGACTAGTAGCCATTGATAGCCTTCTCTTCCATGAATGTGTTCAATCCCCCTTTAAAGCCTTCCAAAGTGGTGGCCATCACTACATCTTGTGGAAGTGAATTCCATAGTTCAATTATGCGCTGCATGAAGATGTCCTTCCTTTTATCTGTCCTGAATTTGCCACTAATCAGCTTCACTGGCTGACCCCTTTGGTTCTAGTATTATCAGAGAGGGAGAAAAATGTCTCCTTATTTACTTTCTCTACTCCATGCATCATTTTGTACACCTTAATTTGTGTGTGTGTGTGTATGCAAATATAGAAACATTTACTAGGCAATGCCAGCCAATTAATTCCTAATGCAAATCATCTCAAATAAAATGAATTCCTCAGCTAATTTGCACCTGAACCAGATCACCCAAAACCAGTGGAAACTGTTCTTGCCTAAGAACAGTTTCCAGTGTTCTTAATTGCCATGCAGGGGAAGATATTGGAGGGGGGATTGGTGTTTCCAATCTCTCAGGGGATCTCTTTCCAATCTCAAGGTGAGAGTTAACCCTTCCCAGCTGCAATCCCCCTTGAAAATTGCCCCCCACAGGGCAATTAAACTAAAAAAAAAAAAGCTTCCATTGGTAGCAATGCACACTGAGGTGCAGGACCCTGGAAAATGAGTCGGGGGGGGGGAGGTCATGGGCCCAGGCTAGCAACGCCCTGGTAGTGAGATTCACTGAGGCAAGGGGCCTATTGAGGTTGCCCAGGGGGCCTCAAAAAATCAGTACTAGCCTGATCCTGTTCTTCACCCTGCACTTAGAAGCCCCATTCTTGTGGAAGAGGGAGAAATCAAGGTTTGATTTTTATTTTATTTTTAAGAAATGCATAGAACTTTTTCAAGGACCTTCTTTTCAGGAACAGATAAAAAACCAACAAATCACCCTCGAGGTCCATAGGGATCTAAAAACAAAAAATTAAGTTCTGGGGCAGGAAAGCCACATAAGGAGCAAAATAATGGAAAAAACAAACCAATCCTGATGTGTGGTGAATGATGGTTACTGTGCCACATAAAAGATTGATTTATTATATCTGTATCCCACCATTTTTCCTGCAAGAAACCCAAGGTGGCTTACATAATCATCATCCTCTCCATTTTATCCTCACAACAACAACCCTCTGAGGTAGGTGAGGCTGAGAATCAGTAACTGGCCCAAAGTCACCCACTGAGCTTCATGGCCAAGCAGGGACTAGAACCCGGATCTCCCGAGTCCCAGTCCAAGACTCTAACCACTACACCATGCTGGCTCACCTGTCTTCCCTTCCGGCTGCTTTCACGTGAAATCTGCAGGAACTCCTCTGCCAGGGCCACCGCCTGGAAGCAGGTCTCCGGGCCTCGTTCTCTGACCCAGCTCTGGATCTCTGAGGGCAGGATGGCCAGAAACTGCTCCAGGATCAGCAATTCCAGGATCTGCTCCTTGGAATGCCTCTCGACCTTCAGCCACTGACGGCAAAGTTCCTGGAGCCGGTTGTAAGCCCCTCTTGGCCCCTCAGCCTCCCGGTAGCAGAAACGCCGGAAGTGTTGACGCTGCTTCTCCCTGCTGATGGTGTCTCCTCTCAAGATGGCCACCTTCACTTTCCCATAATCCTCTCTGTCTTGGGACTGCAGCCTGTGGAAGGCCTGCTCGGCTTCTCCACTGAGGGCCGGCAGGAGTCGGGCAGCCCATTCTTCCCTGGGCCACTGGCAGGCCCCAGCCACTTGCTCGAAGGAGGCCAGGAAGGCCTTGGCGTCGTCCCATGGGGTGGTTTCCTCCGGCGGTTGTGGAATCCCCCAGTTGTACTGAGGAGACTCCATTTTTTTCAAGAAGTCCTGCCACTGGGCTTCCCAGGGCTGAAGTAGTGCCTCATCCACTTCCTGTTTAACCTGCCCTCCTGGGATCCTTTGCAGTAATTCCTTCGTCGTCTCAGCCTCATATCCCCCTAACCTGGGGCCTTGCTTCTCCATGTTCACCCCCATCTCATTCCTCTGTGATGACATCAGGCTCCAGAAAACTGTAGCATAAATGACAGTGTTCCAGACTGGTGCAAAAATGGGCCACTCCCTGGGGGAAAGAGTTGCAAACCAGAAAGAGACAGAGACAGACAGGCAGAGTGGATGAACTGTCCATATGCTAATTCAAGGGTGTTGAACCTCTTTCAGACCAAGGGCCACATTCAATTTCAGTGGTGGGTGGGGCCAAAGGTGACAGGGGTGGGGCCAAAATAGAAAAAATATCAGCATATTTTAGCTTGAAGTTCTTACTGCCAGTAAGTACCTAAGTCTTAAATTCAAATGTGCATTATTATCATCATCATCATCATCATCATCATCATCATCATCATCATTAAATATCTCTTGCAAAGGTCATCTTCTTTGCAATATCCCCATGGCCAATCAGGAGACTACAATGCCCATAATTATTTATTATTTATTATTTATATTTATTTACCGCCCATCTGGCCGGCAACCGGCCACCCTGGGCGATGTACACAGAATAAAAACAATAAAATACATTTAAAACAATATAAAAATTTTAAAATCTTAACCCACCCCATATTCCCGCCTGAACAACCAGGATTTTAATGAGCGACGGAAGCTCAGCAGAGAGGGGGCATGAGGGAGGTCACTCGGGAGAGAGTTCCACAGTACGGGGGCCGCCACAGAAAAGGCCCTCTTCCTCGTCCCCACCAGTCTAGCTGCTCTGGCTGAAGGGACAAGGAGAAGGCCATCCGTGGCAGATCTTGTTGAGCAGCCCACTTGCTGTTGCTGGAGACGCTCCTTGAGATAGACTGGACCGGAGCCGTATAGGGTTTTAAAGGTCAAAACCAACACCTTGAATTTGGCTCGGCAAGCAACTGGTAGCCAGTGCAACTCCTACAGCACTGGCGTGATGTGATCCCGCCGGCAGCTGCCTTTAACCAGGCGAGCCGCCGCGTTCTGTACCAGCTGTAGCTTCCAAACTGTCTTCAAGGGTAACCCCACGTAGAGCGCATTACAGTAGTCTAGGAGAGAGGAGACCAAGGCATGAACCACTGATGGGAGCAGATGATTAGGAAGGTAGGGGCGCAGCTGCCGTATCAGATGGAGTTGATACAGCGCCACCCGGCTCACAGCTGACACCTGAGCCTCCATGGACAGCTGGGAGTCTAGAATGACCCCCAAGCTGCGGACCTGGTCCTTCAGGGGTAGATGTACCCCATTCAGCACCAGGTCAACATCTCCTAACCTTCCCTTGTCCCCCACCAGAAGTACCTCGGTCTTGTCGGGGTTCAGTTTCAGCATGTTCCTTCCCATCCAGCCAGCCACTGACTCCAGGCACTTGGACAGGGTCTCAACGGCCAACCTCGGTGAGGACTTGAAACAGAGGTGGAGCTGCATGTCATCCGCATACTGATGACACCGCACCCCAAACCTCCTGATAGCTCCCAGCGGCTTGAGGTAGATGTTGAATAAGATCGGGGAGAGGATGGAACCCTGCAGCACTCCACAAGTGAGCAACCGAGGGTCTGAAGCCTCCTCCCCAAGAACTACCCTCTGGTACCTTCCAGAGAGGAAGGACCGGAACCACTGCAATACAGTGCCTCCCAAGCCCAAGCCCTCCGGGCGGTCCAGGAGGATACCGTGGTCAACGGTATCAAAAGCCGCTGAGAGATCGAGGAGGACTAGAAAGGAGCATTCACCCCTATCCAAAGCCCTCCTCATATCATCCACCAAGGCGACCAAGGCCGTCTCCGTCCCATGTCCAGACCTGAAGCCCGACTGGCACGGATCTAAATAATCGTCTTCATCCAAGTGTGCCTTCAACTGAGCACCCACCACCCGCTCGATCACCTTGCCCAGAAATGATAAATTGGAGACTGGGCGAAAGTTGTTTAGATCCTGGGGATCTAAGGAGGGCGTCTTTAGAAGCGGTCTTATTACCGCCTCCTTGAGGGCTGATGGCATCACTCCCTCCTCGAGGGAGGCATTCACCACCGCCTTGATCCCCTCACCCAGTCTCTCCCTACAGGTCATGATGAATTGTGGTAGATCACAAACTGAATATGAGCCAGCAATGCGATGTGGCTGCAAAGAAGGCAAATGCTATTTTGGGCTGCATTAATAGAAGTATAGCTTCCAAATCGTGGGAAGTGATAATTTCCCTTTACTTGGCACTGGTTAGGACTCATCTTGAGTATTGCGTCCAGTTCTGGGCACCACACTTTCAGAAGGACATAGACAAACTGGAGAGGGTTCAGAGGAGGGCAACAAGGATGATAAAGGGACTGGAAACAAGGCCCTATGAGGAGAGACTGAAAGAACTGGGCATGTTTAGCCTTCAGAAGAGGAGACTGAGGGAAGATATGATTGCACTCTTCCAGTACTTGAAGGGATGTCACACAGAGGAGGGCCAGGATCTCTTCTCGATCATCCCAGTTTGCAGGACACGGAATAATGGGCTCAAGTTACAGGAACCAAGATTCCACCTAAACATCAGGAAAAATTTCCTGACTGTCAGAGCAATAAGACAATGGAATCAACTACCTAGGGAGGTGGTGGGCTCTCCCAGTCTGGAGGCATTCAAGGTGCAGCTGGACAATCATCTGTCAGGGATGCTTTGACCTGGATTCCTGCATTGAGCAGGGGGTTGGACTCGATGGTCTTGTAGGCCCCTTCCAACTCTACTTTTCTATGATTCTATGAGCCAGGACGGGCAAGGATCAAGGCAAGCAGGTGGTCGGCCTCACAGATGAAAGCACCTTGTCCACTTCATCAGAAGGAAGAAGCTGGAACCGATCCCAGAAAACCGGTCTGCCATTGTCCTACTCCCGCTCACTCCCTGTGTCCACGACGCACGATATCCCACTCCTAATCCGATCAATTTTATCTGCGAAGTGCTTCGCTAAAGCCTCACAGGAGGCTTTAGACTGTTCCAGTGGGTCCGGAGCGACTGGACCGACCAGACTCCAGACCACTTGGAACAGCCTCCTGGGGCAGCAGCACTCTGCAGATGCAATGGAGGCAGCATAGAAATTCTTTTTTGCTGCCTCCACCGCCACCTGGTAGGCTGAAGATGCAGCTCTAACCCGTGTTCGATCGTCTTCGGAGCGGGAATTACGCCATTGGCGCTCTAGCCTTCTCACCTCTTGTTTCAGAGCTCGCAGCGAAGGAGTGAACCATGGCGCCGTGCGAGCTCTGTTTAGGCGAAGAGGGCGCTTCGGGGCAACTCGGTCTAATGCCCTGGTTATTGCAGCATTCCAGTCGTCCACCAGGGTCTCGACCAAGCAACCTGCATAGGGCATGGCTGGCTGGCACTCTGAACAGGAGCATGCCACAGTGTTTTGTTGCACATCCCGCTATTACAGATTAATAGCAAACTCATTCTCTAAGCGCCTGTCCTTATGGAACCAGAATGACATCATCCACACACAAAATATGTAATCAGTAGGTCTGTGGGAAGCCCCAGGATTGCAGAAATCCAAAAAAGTACAAGACCCAAAACACTTTAGGGGAAAAGAATGTCTCAGTGGGAAACACCTGTCCCTCCACCCAATGAAGACTATGCATACTCAAAAAGTGGTGGTGGAATGCGAACGAACATCACAGGCTGGCTGGCAGACTTCCTGAACAAGAAGACTCCATGCTGCAACATTTTGTTGCAGGTTCATGTGTGTTCTTTATAAGGTTGAGCAGTAAGCAGCTTTTACCAGCTGGGATTGTTTAGCTTAGAAAAAAGGCGAGTGAGGGGAGACATGATAGAGGTGTACAAAATAATGCATGGTGTGGAGAAAGTGGACAGGGAGATATTTCTCTCCCTCTCTCATAATACTAGAACCCAAAGGGGTAATCCTGTGAAGCTGATTGGTGGGAGATTCAGGACAGATAAAAGGAAGGACTTCTTCACACAGCGGAGTTTAACTATGGAATTCACTTCCACAAGATGTGGTGACGGCCACCAGCTTAGACAGCTTTAAAGGGGGATTGGACAAATTCATGGAGAAGGCTATCAGTGGCTACTAGTCCTCATGGCTATATGCTACCTCCAGTGTCAGAGGCAGTATGCCTATGTACCCCAGTTGCCAGGGGAAATGGGCGGGAGGTTGCTGTTGCACTTGTGTCCTGCTCATGGGATCCCGTGGGCAGCTGGTTGGCCACCGTGTGAACAGAATGCTGGATTAGATGGACCTTTGGTCTGATTCAGCAGGGCTCTTCTTATGTTCTTACCATTCTAATTTCAAGGATGTGTGTGTATGTGTGGAAAGCTTATTAAGAAAGTTTCTGATCCACTTTTAAAAGAGACAGAGAGAAATATTTACACCTTCAAGTACTGTATACGCCATGGAACTAGTACTCTTTTCCCCCTGACGTGGATGATCAGTTAGGCAAAAATGAAAGTCAGCAAGAATGAAGAGGAGCGACTCGAGGGGGCTCTTGTTAGTAGGCCCCTGCTGGGGTTTGGGCACCTAGCAGGTGCCCAACCATGCCTACCTACCCTTGACGCCAGCCCTGCCTGTACTCAGGAGTGGGCAAAACATTTAGGTCAGGAGTGGACAAAACATGGCCTGCGATTCGCATGCAAGAACAGGGTGACATCAGATAGCCCAGGGGTGCACGACCATTTCCAGCCCAAGGGCCAAATTCAATTTCAGAGATGGGGGGCGCATTCCGGTGGTGGGTGAAGCTAACGGCAAAAAGGGGCAGGCATTTCAGCCTTTCAGAATGGGCTGAAAAAATATGGCATAAAAGCCATGAAACCACCAAACAATTGGTGGTCAGGGGAAAGGGGTCGAGGCCCTCTGGGAAACCCTGAAGATTCGGCCCCCTGGCCTGGACATTATGCACTCCTGAAGTAGCCAAAAAAAAAGAAAAGTGACACACAATCCCAAAAGTACCTGCCAGTTTTGTGCCAGCCCAGGGGCACTTTTGCAATTGCATGCCGCTTTTGGGGTTCTGAATGAATCAGGAGGGGCTACAAATTTACAGTAGATGTACAAGGAGAGGCCTGGGTGGGACACAGACTGATGGATAAATGCAATGGGGTGGTGAGGGGGGAGAGTGAGCAGGAAGGCAGATGGCAGCAGGAAAGCAATTTTTAGGCAAGATATATTTGCGTTTAAGACAAATAACTAAAAAAAGGCAGTGGGGCGGGGGGGGGGATGAGCACCTTGCACATGCATGTTTTTTGTGGTTAGGGAAACAGTCCCCAAAGGGCTAATCTCAAGGCCAAGTGCCTCCCCACCCCCATATCCCTGTTTCTCTGGACCCTATTTCCAGGAATCTCCTAAAGAAAGCCTGGTCCTTTTAAAGGCTATGAATCTCCTTCACTCCCGCTTGTATTATTTATTATTTATTCTTATTTAAATGTATGTGTCACTTCCCACCGCAAAAAAAAAAAGCAGTCTCGAAGCGACTTAAACATACAAATGCAGAAATCCATAATAAATATAACGGGGGGGGGATAAAGGTGAACAATAATCAGCATAATAACTGAGAGATCTTGCCGCTTGCGCATCTCCTTTAGATCTCAGGAGTTGCCGCAAGGGTCGCCTCCCCCAATTTCACTCTAGGCAGACTAAGGAAGAATTCAGATTTCTCATTCCTCTCTGGCCTCTGACCCAGTTGTTGCTGGTGGGGAAATGCTGGGGGTGTGGGGGTGTGCTTCTTTCTCTGTTTTCCAGCCCCATTTCTGCTCCTGATCTTCTTCCTGCAAATAAACCGGTATGTATGGGCGATGATGCAACGCGCATGGCACAGCACTCCAAAACAAACGACCAACGATAGCGCATCCGGTTTATAAATTGGTAGATTTTTTAAAAATCTTCCTACAACATTTGCGCCTTGGAGCATCGCTTCAACTCACCCAAGGGTCCCTCCAGCCACACTCTTTCCTCCGTCCCCCAATACAGGTCAAAGAACCGCAGCTGCTTGCAAAACCCCACCTCGTCCTCCCCTCTATGAGAAAGATATGCATTTGGAAGGTTGCGAGAGACATACACAGAGAGAAGCCAGTTTCCGGGGGAGGGACCAGATCAGGAAGGCCCCCCACACAGAGCCATTTCACATCCTGGCCTGATACTTGGGCTTTGTCTAGGAATCCCAAGAAAGGGATCTTTCTCTTTAACCCTATATACAAATCAGCCCCAAAGCGATCTTTTTGAGGACAGATGCAAGGCTGCAGATGGGGCCAGTCTCCCCCCATCCCTGCCCAGTCCAGGGGTGGTGCTGGGTACCAAAAAGATCCGGGGCTTAGGCCCACAGGACAAAAAATATATATGCACAAATTTGCAAATGCTAATTTACATATGCTCTAAAGCCTGTAAAGGTCCCTGTCTCCTAAGGACACCCATATTTGTAAAAGGGGATGTGTGGACTGGGAGAGAAGGGCATTTGATTTTAGAAAAAAAACCTCAGAAAGATTCAGGGGGGAGGGCAGCAGGAGATGAAGCACATTTGGGATAAAAGCCAGCTAACCCAGCGGGATCAGATCCAAGAGAGATCACCAGGGCCCCTGTACCTTCATTTCAGCAAGTGCCCATGGACAGCAGGGTAGTGGGGCAGATGGCCTCCCAGAGATTCGGGGCTCCAAATGAAAGATTCAGGGCTCCAGCCCTAGTGGGCCATCCCCTACCACCGCCTCTAGCCCCATCTCCTCCCTTTCTCTATGTTTGGGGTTTGGCTGGCTGCACTTTCATTTGCTGTACCCCTTTCAGCCTGATCCTGGTCAGGATAACTCAGAAATAACCCCACTGAGGGATTAGAATGTAGTTCATAGAATAGGGGTGTAGAACCTCAAGCCCAGGGGTCCCAATCCGACCTTCTGGGGTTCTTCTGAGGGCCGTGCTCCCTTCCGATGGCCCCACGCCCTTCCCCCCAACCACCATTTCTTTGGTTTCCCGGCTTTTGCACAGCCCCCCCCCCCCCTCTAAAAGGTTAAAATGCCTTTCCCTAAGGCTCAGTTATTGACAGTTTTAGGCAAAAATATGCTGCTGTTTTTGGCCTCACCCCTCTTGTCTCCAGCTCCTCCCCTTTGGCCTTCAACCCCACCCACCCCTGGAATGCAGCCCCCCAAGAGATTCTCTAAAATAGAATTTGGCCCTTGGGCTGAAAGAGGCACCCCACCCATTATGGAACAACGTAAGATGGGCTCTGCAGATCAGGCCAAAGGCCCATCTTGTCCATCATCTTGTTTCACACAATGGCCAGGGAGCTGCCTCCAAGAAGCCCACAAGCAGGACTGGAGGGTAAACAGCCTGCTAGTGTTGTCTGTCCCATCGCAGAGCTACACTGCCTCTGAATCTGGAGGTTACAGTTACCCATGAAGGCTAAGAATGGAGAGGGTTTCTCCCACGGTTACGACTGTTAAAGAGACCTGTGGCCTATGATGTCACATCGATTACCTTTTTGATCCATTTTCTCATGCTAAATTGATGCTACGGGGGAATCCAGATTTAGAAATTGGTAAGAAAATGTTTTTGTGGTGGACATGGACAGATAAGGTGATTTATCTGTCCATGTCCACCACAAAAACATTTTCTTCCTTGGATCAACTGGTGGGTGTTGTTGCTACTGCTGAATTTTTGTCATTTTTAAAAATTTTATTTTGCGTGCTATGATTTGCCAGCTACAGCGAAATCTGTATTGTCACATTTCATATGTATGCACTGAAATTGATATATTCAAATCTATGTAGCCACTCCCCCCCTTTCTTTTGTTGAAATTTTGTAACAAAAAATAAGTTAGAAGGAGAGCTCTGCTGGATCTGGCCAAAGGCGTCCTGTTTCACACTATGGCCAGTGAGGTGCTTCTGAGAAGCCCACAATCAGGACTGGAGGGTAAACAGGGTGCTGGTGTTGTTTGTCCCATCTCAGAGCTACACTGCCTCTGAATTTGGAGGTTCCATTTACCCATCAAGCCTAAGAATGGATAGGGTTCCTCCCACAGTTACGGCTGTTAAAGAGAGCTATGCTGGCTGGGGAATGCTGTTGTAGGACTTTTTTTCTGTCTAAACATGCATAGGATTGCACCCCAAGAGGTTTTTAAGCAGAGGTTGGATGGGCTCCTATTGGGGATTCTGTAGCAATGGACTACTTGCATTGGCAAAGGGTTGGATTGGATGACCTTTGAGACCCCCTTCTAACTCTGATTCTATCATGTTTGTTGGTGTGCACCTTCCTGTGGACTAGAACTCACTCCAATACTGGTTCAACTCCTCAAATGCTTATGCTCTTTACTCTTTAATAAAGATGCTCACAAAACTCTTTATTACTTTTGTATCACCCTTTCCTGCAAGATCAAGCTGGCCTCGCTGATTCTCCCCCCCACACACACACACACTTTTATCCTCACAACCACCCCGTGAAGGAGGTTAACCTGAGAAATGAAGACTGGCCCAAAGTCACCCAAGTTTGCTTCATGGGCAAAATGGGGATTTGAGCCCGGGTCGCCTCAGTCCTAACCAGCCTTCCCTAACCTGGCGCCTCCCATGTTTTAGACCACAACTCCCATCATCTCTGACCACTGGCTGTGCAGGCTGGGACTGATGGGAATTGTAGTCCAAAACATCTGGCTGGGGAAGGCTGCTCTAACCTGTTTTTAATATATTGTTTTCATTCTTTTATCTGTTTTACCTGGTTATTGTTCACTACTCCGGAATCTGCCTAGACATGGAGTGGTTTACAAAGACTGAATAATAAATAATTATAAATAACCACTATACCATACTGGCTCCGAATCCTGGCCATGGTAACTTGCAAATACATCCCTTTGCGTTCAATGGGGCTTGCTTCCAGCCTGGTAAGTGTGCATAGGATTGCAGCCTTTGTCTTGAGGAGATGCTGACACCATCTGCTCTGGTGAGAAGCCCTAGCCTTCTTAGGATACTAATACCTTTTGTTACCTGGGCTTTGTGCTTCATAACATACTTCCACTTTTTACATCCCTCTCCCCGCAACAGCTTATCCAATAGTCACCTCCACCAAGAGTTCTGAGTTTCAAGAGCCATTGACATTTTCCCCCTCTTCCCTCCCCATCCCTTTTTCCTTGTGTGTTGTATCTTTTTAGACTGTAAGTCTGCGGGCAGGGACTGTCTTGCTTCATGGATGAGATGTAAGTCACCCCGGGGGCTTTTTTGAGCTGAGGAGTGGGATAAAAATACCACAAATAAATAAATAAATAAATAGACAATCTTTCTGATGAGGCCTACGACATGCAACCCAGGGGGCAACAGGGCTGAGCTATTGGCCCCACCCCTGTGGTCATGGCTTTCCCCTGCCCCGCCCCTGACATTGTGTTAGAGGTGGTAGCTATGTCTGTAGATCTATACATGTGTAGGCCATTCCCTGTGGATGTCCATGCCCAGAGTGATAAATTCGGAAGTGCAGGCACTCATCATGCCAGTCCCTACAGCCATGCCCCCAAGGAGTCCAAAAATCGCAGGCAGCTGTGTTGATCCATATCAACAAACTTGTTCTAGCAATTTTCATCCCACCTTTTGTAAAGCTCATAGGTCTTCATTGCCCATTCAAGGCCAAGCCACCACAAAACACTGTGCATTACAACAGGGGACAATCTATTGTTGCTGGGGAAATTAATCCCGTCCCCACCCTCAGCTACTGTGAAGACTGTAGCTAAGCTCAGAGGGAACAGGGAATTCTGAGGGGGGTGGCAGATGATGTCAGAGTCCCTGCTAATCAAAAAAGTGCTGGGGCCATGTCCCTGCAAGCCCTGCTTCCACTTCACCACTGTCCACAACTAACCTGAGGGCCTTGCCGGAAGCAGCACAACCTGACATGTGGACTCCAATCCCATTGGTTTGAGATATAGGTGATCCAATGAATGCTTCTGTCTGGATAATTGGTGCCTTTTTATTGGTATAAAAACAAACAAGGTGTGGGGATTGTGAAGTATCAGATCACAACTGGTTATAACTGCAATATGGGTGTGTGTATAACACCCCTCTGGAGAGAAACGTGACAAGGGATGTGTGCACGTCCCCATTTTTAGCTCAAAAATTACTGGATTCCAGCTGGGCAGAAATACCAACCTTGAGAATGCAGCAGGATGTGACAATTTCAGGCAGCCTTACCACAACCACAACTGTGCCCTCATCACATGATTGTTACTTACATGCTCTTTTTAATCCCCCCGGATGAAATGTCAGTATTTGGATAGAAGACATGGGCTTGGTTTCTGTCTCACTAGAAAAGATTTTTCCCTGAGTCATATTATGAGTCGCCTGCAGCTTCCCTCTGCTGAGTGTTCTCTGATAAGCAGCAAGAAGTGACTTGTAAATATACTTCCTCTTGTGTATTTATCCAGGGGTGGGCAAATTTAGCCATTGGCCTAATTTTATGTGGCCCTTGGCTTAGTTTCAAAAGTTTCTGCAAGTGATCAGTTCAGATCTCTGGCAAGAGTTCTGTCCCTCCCTCAGCAACCTTTTGGTGGAAGAGAGAGAGTGAAAAGGGTGAGGGCGGAGAGAGGGGGGTGGCAGGGGGAAAGAGAGAGCAAGAGAAGGGGTGGCAGGGGCAGATGGGGGGAGAGAGGGAAGTGGTGGCAGGGGGAGACAGAAAGAAAGAGAAGTGTGGCAGAGAGAGAGAGAGAGAGAGAGAGGTGGGAGGGAGAGAGAAAAGGGGGTGGGAGGGAGAGAGAAAAGGGGGTGGGAGGGAGAGAGAGAGAGAAAATGGGGTGGGAGGAGAGAGATGGCAGAGAAAACGGGAGAGAAAAGCCACCCATTTTTACTCTGGCCCCGCCCACCATTGGCTTCAGCTCCGCCCGCTGCCAGCATGCAGTTTATGCCCAAAAGAATGTGTTCCTTGACAACAACAACAAAGATTTGGCCCACTCTGATTTTTTCGGTTTCTCTGCTGCCTGTGTTTCTTTTATGACAAGCAAAGCCTGGGCATGAACAGGGCTCCTTCCCACACTATGAATGCTTTCATGGCCTCTACGCCACATGGGTTCGCTCGTGTTTAATAAGGAGCCACTTCTGACTGAAACGTCTCCAGCAGTGGGAGCATCTGTATGGTTTCTCCCCTGTATGAGTTCTCTCGTGTCTGATAAGGTCTGAACGCTCAAAGAAGGTTTTCCCACAGGCTGAACACTGGTGTGGTTTCTCGCCCGTGTGCTTCTTTTTATGCTTAATAAGGTTCCAGCTGTAAACAAAGCTCTTTCCGCAGGTGGAGCAAGTATACGGTTTCTCTCCCCCATGGGTCCTTTCATGCTTAATGAGGAGCGAGTTACGACTAAAGCATTTCCCACAGGCTGAGCACTGAAAGGGTTTCTTCGCAGTGTGGGTTCCCTCGTGGAAGGTCTGACAGGCGGTTTTCCCACAGTAAGAGCATTTGCGTGGTTTTTCCAGAGTGTGGATTCGCTGGTGCCTCATAAGCTGGTCCTTGTGGCAGAGGATTTTCCCACATTCGGTGCGTTGAAACTGTGTTTCTCGATTAAGGACTTGTTCATGACCAGAAAGTCCTGACACCTCACCGAAGCCTTCCTCAGCTATAATATGTGTCTCTTGTTTGTGCCCTGAGAGACATTCACCAAGGATCTCGTTTGCCACACCAGGAGTGGAATCTCTCGTTCCATTCCTCGGATGGTTTCTTTGCTGTCTCTTTGGGCTGTGCTGATCTCCAGATGTTTTCCCCTCTTCCTCAACCTGGGAAACATTCTCCGTTGCTCTCCGTTGGGGTGCCTTATCTGGCTCTAGCAGCATGGAACATTCCGGAATGTTCTCTCTACCCTCACTCAGCTTGGTATACTCCAGAATTTTCTCTCCACCCTCACGCACCTGCATGTAACCTTTAGGAATGGAAGGGGGGGGAATGGGTCATAATTTTTATTAATGGATCCTCCCTGGATGAACCCCCACTTTGCATTATCATCATCATCATCATCATCATCATCATCATCATCATCATCATCATTTTATCATCATCATCATCATCATCTGTATCCCGCCTTTTCCCCAACACTGGGACCCAAGGTGGCTGGGCTCCTCCCTCAGTTGTGCCCTGACAACAGCAATTCCATCAGGCTGCAGCCGAGGGAGGGACGGGAAGCAGGGCCACTCCATCAGCTCCAAATGTTTTGGCCTACAACTCCTTTCAGCCCTGGCCAGCATAGCCAATGGTGAGGGATTATGGGAGTTGTAGGCCAAAGCACCTAGAGGGCCACAAGCTGTCCACTGCTGGACTAGATGATCTTCAAGGTACCTTCCTACTCTTATCAAGCACGGTGAGAATGTTTTCTTGCTTTTGTTTCATGTAAATTTCTACTTGGAAATTTAGGGCATGATTGTGACTCACAAGAATGAGATTTCCACCATGAACACACGATTCCAATATAATCAATATAATAAATTGATTATATTCCAATATAATCAATAATATAAGCAAGGAAGCCAGACCACTGGCCCCTCAGCAGCAGGAGAGAAAGAAACAGCAGAGAGGCAGTGCGCAGACAGTGGATTAGCTCAAAAGAAGCAGTACAGACTGACTCACTCACTCATCAGACTTGTTAGGCCACTTCCATATGACCCGGATCACTGACATTTGGCACGCGTGTATTCCAAGACAACCCAATTACAAGAAAAATCCAAACCTGGGACATTTATACATCTAACAGGTAAACCTCAGTGCACCTTTGCCACGCACACGTGCAGATTTCTCTGTGTGTACCAATCCCTCTATTTCCGATGTTCGGGTTGATGAGTGCCACTGCTTGTATAGTCAAAATGGCACAATAGGGAGGCTTGGGGAGAAACCCCTTCCAGAAGTATAAAAAAACGTTTAGGAAAATAAAAAACATACCAAAAGGAGGAGGGAACCCCCCCCAGTGAGGACTGGGCTGGAATGCTGACTGACAGATGCAGTGTGTGTGTGTGTGTGTAAATGGAGTGTCTGGAATCGTGAACAGAAGCACTCCACCCTGCAACATTGTGTTGCAGGCCCCTCTCGTCTTTCAGTATTTGAAACTGAATGCAACTCATAAACCACAAGAGCATCCCATAATTTTGGCTTACCCAACAGCCTGGCATTCAAATCCTGCTTGGCCTCTGCCTGCTTCTGCAGCTGATTCTCACCAGAGCCAAACGGAGTCGGCTCGGCCTTTACAGAACTCAAAGTCAGCACCTGAAAAAGATGGAAAGATTACTTTTAGAGCCAAGGGAATGAGAAAAACTGCGGTGGCAGACTCAGCAACGCTGCCCTAGATCCAGTCATAAGATGGCCTGCTGACCTTGAAGGTTTCAGGATTAACATGATGTTCTTCCCATCGGCTGGCCTCTCGCTGCCTCAGCAGGAAGTCCTCGGCCAGGGCCACCGCCTCGGGACAGGTCCCAGGGCTGCATTCCTTCACCCACCTCTGGATCTCCGGCGGCAGAATGGTCAGGAACTGCTCTAGGATCAGCAGCTCCAGGATCTGCTCCTTTGAGTGCCTCTCGACCTTCAGCCACCGATGGCAAAGTTCCTGGAGGTGACTGTAAGCCCCTCTCGGCCCCTCGGCCTCCTGGTAGCAGAAACACCTGAAGTGTTGACGGTTCTTTTCCCTGCTCAGGGCATCCCCTCGCAAGATGGCTGCCTTCACTTTCCCATAATCCTCTCTTTCTCGGGCCTCCAGGCCTCTAAAGGCTTGCCTGGCTTCTCCACTAAGGGCGGGTAGGAGTCGGGCCGCCCACTCTTCCTTGGGCCACCGGCAGGCCTCGGCCACTTGCTCGAAGGAGGCCAGGAAGGTCTTGGCGTCGTCCCACGGGGTGGGCTCCTCTGGCAATTGTGGGATTACCCAGCCTGACTGAGGTGCCTCCACTGTCTTCAGAAACTCCTGCCACTGCGTTTCCCATTGCTGGAGTTCCCGCTCGCCCGGTTCCTGTTTAATCTGCACGACTGGTATTCTCTGTGGGTTTTCTCCGATGATCACAGGCTGGAGGAGATGAGGGCCTTTTCTGACACCCTGTGATCTTTCCCCTTGTATACAGCCTGCTGGGCCTCGCTCCTCCATTTTCATCCCAGCCTGATCCACCGGCAGTAATCACTCATATAGAAACCTCCGGAATAAAGAGGAATATACAAGAAGTTGCTTACAGTGTTGTGGACTGGCGTGACGGGCTTCTTCCTGAGGAAGAAGGATGGAAACAGGAACGCAAGACACATTTAGCACAGTGTTCTCCAACCTTGGGTCCCCAGATGTTTTTGGCCTACAACTCCCAGCATGCCCCAGCCAGCTGGAGCATGCTGGGAGTTGTAGGCCAAAAACATCTGGGGACCCAAGGTTGGAGAACACTGTGCTAGCAGAATGCACTGCTACCCTCATCGTTCCCTCTGCTTCCGATGTGCATGTTGCGAGTGCCGTTGCTTATGTAGCCAAAACAATACCACCCATGTACGAGAGGGAGGAATCAACAACCTTGCAGGCAGCGGGGGGGGGGGGGAGGGACACACACGGATGAATGAAGGCTTGCAGAAATTCAATTTTTTAAAGAAAAAAAAAACCTAATTGGGGGTGGGGGGAGGACCTGAAAAACAACTCAATGAGGACTGAGCATGCTCACTTGCTACGAAGGAGGAATCCCACTCCTCTGTTTTATAATGGCTACATGCAGGGCCAGTGCTAAGTACCGAAAGTACTGTGGGCTCAGGCCCACAGGACAAAAAAAAGAAGAAGAAGCACAAATCTGCATATATTAATTTACATGTACGCTAAAGTCTGGGGGTGTGTGTGTGTGTCTGTCCTTAAAGGACGCTGTCTCCTAAGGACACCTCTATTTGTAAAAAGAGATGTATGGACAGGGGAGAGGAGGGCATTTGATTTCAGGAAAAAAACCTCAGGCAGAAAGATTCAAGGCGGGACAGGAAGAGGTGGCCCACATGAAGTACATGTGGACCAAAAGCCACTGAATCCAGGGGGATCCGCTGCAGCAGAGATCATCAGGGCTCTTGTACCTTTATTTCAGCAAATGCCCATGGACAGCGGGGTGGTGGAGCAGGTGGCCTCCCAGAGATTTGGGGCTCCAGCCCTAGCGGGCCGCCCCCTAACACAGCGGTTAGGGGGCCACATGCAAAAAATGAAAGAACTGAATTGCTGTTGTCTTTTTGTCCTCAGCAATTGGTATTCCGTTGCTGAACAGGGTGTTCCATTATATATTTTAAATTATAAAATAGCGATCGAGATGGCTAACGACATTCAAATAATCCAATAAAACTGTTTAAAACACTTCACAACTGCAAAAACAGACAGTATGGCAGCTAAAGTAAAAAAACAAAATGAAAACGACAAACTCATCCTAAAATAAATACTACTACTAAGCTCTCCTAAACAGAATTGTCTTCACTAGCTTGCAGAAGCTAAAAAGGGAGGGGGCAAATAAACCTCCCCAAAGAGAGAATTCCACACTGGGGTGCAACCACAGAGAACACATTCCCATGAATCTCACCAATTTAACAATGGTGCTGTTAGGTAATTTAGACTCTGGACTTGGGGCACAATTGTACAAACATTTAGATAGAAAAAAAGTCCTACAACTCCCTGCATGCCCCAGCCAGCATAGCTGGCTGGGGCATGCTGGGAATTATAGAACTTTTTTCTGTCTAATGTGCACAGGATTACACCTTTAATGGCCTTATGCCCATGCCACCCTGCACTGCCTTTAGATGCTAATGTATATCACTTCACTCACAGTGCAATCCAACGTATGTCTATTCAGAAGGAAGCTCTACCAGATTCAGTAGGACTTACTCCCAGGTGACTGTGCATAGGATTGCAGCATTACTTCAAACTGTAGTAAGGCAGCCCCGCTGCGCTTGGGGACCCCTCATGTTCATTCTGCTGAGTGGGGCCCAGGCCTGAGCCACAAAGCCCTGCTTTTATGATGCCACTGACATCAACCCACATCATGACGCATTAAGTTATATCAGGGATAGGGAACCTACGGCCCTCCAGATGTTGCTGGACTACAACTTCCATCCTCCCTGACCATTAGCCAAGCTGGCTGGGGTTGATGGGGATTATAGTCCAGCAAGATCTGGAGGGCCACAGGTTCCCTCACCCCTCAATTATATGGATAAGGGCCACTGATTTACCTCACCCTCTATCAGCCTTCCTCAAACTGGTGCCCTCGAGTTTTGGGATGACAACTTCCATAACCACTGACCTCTGACAACGCTGCGTGGAGTTGATTTATTTTATTTATTTATCTGAAGTATTTTTATGCCACTTCTCAGCCGAAAAGGCTCCCAGACCGGGTTACATATAATCAATTGAACAAGGCAGTTCCTGACCGCAGGCTTACAAACTAAAAAGACATGAGACGCAAGGAAAAGTGGCATGGGGAGGAAGAGGGGGGGGAATTCTTTCAGCAGGGCTGTTGGAATGGCCCTGCTCTCCCTCTCATCTCCCTCTATTCAGCCTGTTGATGGGAGTTAGAATCTAAAACATCTGGAGAGGGCCAGGGTGAGGAAGTCTGCCTTATATGACTGGCTGAATTCTTGTTTAGTGACCTAATAGCCATCACAACGTCCTGGTGGCTGTGATTATTTATTTATTATTGCAAACTGGGTCAACTTTCAAGGCTACAACAACAGTAAACACACTTATCTTAGAACAGGGATAGGACACCTGGATGTTTTGGCAGTGCAATTCCCATCAGCCCCAGCCAGCATGGCCTTGGTCAGGGATGATGGGGAGTTGTAGTTGAAACGTCTACACAGAGCACCAGATTGCCTACCCTTGGCTTAGGACGTAGATGAGCCATGCTGGCACAAAGCATCCATCACGTGCACGTCCCTCGATTAATACATACACACTCCTAGCGGCGCCTCTCTGGTAGCGATGACCGAATCATGATGTTCACTCCCTCTATTTCTGACGTGCTGGGCGCTGAGTGCCGTTCCTTGCGTAACCAAAAAAGCCACCACCCATGCAGAAGACGAGGAAGGCCCCAGAACGCTTGGGGAACCCCAAGGTTTGCATAAGTACGAGCTATATTTGCAAGGGGTTAAAAGGAAGTACGTAGTAGTAGTAGAAGAACTTAACGGGGGTGCGGGGGGAATCCCTCAAAACAGCTCAAGACTTGGCCGGCACGCTCAACTGGACCCAGAAGGCGAAGTGTCGGGGGGGGGGGGGAGGACCAGACGGGGGAACGGAATGGAGTTTCCTGGCAGAGGGCACGGCTGTCTGAAGCCCGGAACAGGAGCACTCCACACTGCAACATTTTGCTGCAGGACTCGCCTCTCGAATTCAGATTCCGGGGTGTCTCCATGGAGCCAGCTCTCTTTCCTCCGCACCCCTCCCCACCCAACTGCATTGCAAAAGAGCTGCAGCGATGACCTTTGAACAGAGAAAAGGGGTGGGAGATTCTGACTTTGATGTGGGAGGGACCCTGCTGTGGTCAGTCGCCCTTGAGAGGGGCTGGAGTGGAGAGTGGGGATCTTGGGTCTCTCCCCTCCAACCCCCACCCCATTGGGGTGTGTGTGTTGCATCCCCCCCCCCCCCCCTGCAACTCACCTCTCCACTCACCAGATCTCCTTCCTCTTCGGTTTCTTGCTGCAGGGAAATTCAAAACCAGACTCCACCCCTAGCAGGAAAAGGACGTTCACTTTTCACATCCACACACGCCTCTTCTTCGCCCTCTCTAGCAAACAGCGCTCCGTCGCTTTAACTCTTTGAAACATTGCAAAGGAGGTGTGTGTGGGTGGGTGTACGCACACTTGACTTTATCATGTCTTGCCCAACCTGGTGCGCTCCGGCTGTGTTGGACTACAATTCCCAGCATCCCCAGCCAGCAAAATCCAACAATGCTGCCTTTATCCATCCATACACAGCTCCCAATCAACACTCTAATCAGGACAGCACAGGGAGCCTGCTGGTATCTCCCTCTCGTGTATGGATGGTCCTGGCTACATAAGCATCCGCACTCACCACCAGGACACTGGAAATCAAGGGAATGACAATCATCAAAGTGACTCCCTCCCCACACACCCAATTTAACAATACAAGATTTATTCATTTATTTATTGCATTTATATCCCACCTTTTTCCTCCTTCAAGGAACCCAAGGTGGCTTACATGATCCTCTTCCTCCGGAGTCCCAGTCCAGCACTCTAACCACTACGCCACACTGGCTCTCAGATGCCTCTCCAAAGCCCACAGGCAGGACATGAGTGCAACGCACCCTCATGCTCGTGTTTCTCAGAAACTGGTACTCAGGGGTGTTTGCCTCTGATACTGGGGGTAGCATATAGCCATCAGGACTAGTGGCCATGGAGAGCCTTAGACTCCACGAATTTGTCTGCTTTTAAAGCTGTCCAGGCTGATGACATCTTGTGGAGGCAAATTCCATAGTTTAACTGTATGTGCTGTGGGAAGAAGTACTGAAACTCCCAGCTCTGGGTACATATTAGAACTGCTATCCATTTGACAACCCACAAGGGCAAGGTTCCAATCTGGTGGCTGCTGACATTTTTGTTTTTTGGATTCCTGCAGATGTTTTTGTATTGACCGTCAATTGGTTTTATTGTTATGAGCATTTGCTTTAAAGCCGTAAGACACTTCGAGCATTATCCACAGAAAAGTGGGATATGCCTATTTTAAATAACTGAATGTAGTGGGAAAGGCTGGAAGAGCATTGTGATTTCGAGGAGACCGCGGTGTTGCTGTACTTGTGCCTGTGTCCCTATTGGGTAGAATGCAGTATCCATATTTAAGGTTGCTTGTTATTTTATTATTTATTATTCATTCATTTTCTATACTGCCCAATGGTCGAAGCTCTCTGGGCGGTGTACAACAATACAACAATTGTTGTAGGTGAGCATTGCGGAGCATAGGAAGAAATCTGTGGATTCTGTGTCAGTTTCAGTATGTTCCTAGAATTGCTGTTTCAAAGGCTTAAGCGTGGACAGTGCCCTATATAGAGCAAGGGGCTTGTGCTCTGTGGCCCTTGTCCTGTGAAAGAATTTAGCTATCCTGTGAAAGCTACATGTTGAGTAGAAATGTAAATACAAAACTTTCAGCTAGAGTGACATCCAATGAATGATTAGCTATAAAATGCTTATAACTCAGGGGAGGGTCAGAATCCATGTACTGTACTCTGTATGATCAAACATCATGATTACCTAATCTCAGAGTTCTTGACACAATTGTATGAATATACCTGCTCTTTGTGTCTCCATTAAGGCCTGAATTTGCTGTTTCTTGCTGTCTTTACTATTTAGTGTTTAGTACTAGTGAGCTTATGTTTAGAGTTTGTCATGAGAAGACTGCCAATTAAAATCTGTTTTTGGACAGACTTAAACCTGGCAAGAATGCCAGCTAATAATTGGAAGCGCACTTGGTTATCTGTGGGCCAGACTTCAATGGCTTAGGTAACTGGTGTTTGTCATCTGGATGGGCTCGGATGACCTGGGAACTGAGTGGCTCCAGGTGGCCTCTTGGCCAACTTAAAAGTATTGTTTACCACCAAATGGCCTGGGAACCTGGTATAGGAGTGTCTACAGTGTATATGCCGCCATTTATTAAGATTCTTTCCCAATTAGTTATGTGTAAAACACATTAATCTTGTCTAGTTTAATGACAGCAGGTGTGATTATTGTAAACACAGAAAACCTATAAAGATTAAAGAATCTTCCTAAGGGCAGAACCTCAACACAGACCCAGGTGCAGGAGACGCTGTGTGCCAGCCAGTGGTTCATCATCCGTTGTTGTTTCTTTGAGGGGTTCCTGACAACAGAAAGGACGTGAGCATTGTACTCTGCATTTATCTTGCTTCTGTAATCTCTTTCCTGTAGTTTGCTAATAAAGCTTCTTGAACCTTCACCCACAAGTGTGCTCATTGCCTCCGGATCCTAAAAAGAACCACTGCCTTTGGCAGAACTCTGAAACAAGAAATAAACCCAGCAACTCACCATTGGCCACCATGTTTAAAAATATATAGGTACATCACTCAGGCAGCTCTTTCAAGAACTTTCTGAAAATTCACAAGGATGGTTTCACAATGCCTCAGTGTTACTAGTCCTCAGGAACATCAAGCTCGCACTTTGTGCTAACAAGCAGGCAGCATTTTGCCAATTAACATGGAAGATTCTCATAGTGCTGACAATGTGGGGTAAAGCCAAAGTTGCCCTCTCCAAACACGAGATTTCAAATAACTGTTCAAGATCAATCCCAGATTCCAATGTGGAGTTTCTTTGCCTTAAAAAATAGAAGAGGAATCCCAAGGGCTGGTCCCAGATCTCTAAAATATAATAAAGAACTGATCCTTTGGGAAACCTTTTATAATTTTATTCTTTGAAAAAGAGTGGGCAACTTGTGCCCCTCCAGATGTTTTGGCCTACAACTCCCATGATCCCTCACCATTGGCTATGCTGGCTAGGGCTGATAGAAGCTGTAGAACCAACCATCTGGAGGGCTACAGCTGAGCAGGCAGATTTTCGCAGTGTGGTTTCCCTGTTAAAGAAAATACTCCCTTCTTAAACAATTATTAGGTGTAACAAAGGATAACATATAGCTCTACATGAAAACATGCAAGCAAAGCTAAGTGATTATTTATGATGTGGTAAGCCGAAGGTGACTATTCCCACACTGGACATGTATGTATGAAAAGCAGTAACAAAAACTGTCCTGGTTTACATCTGAAGTGGCTGAGGGAGAAACAACAGAAGCTTTTCAAGTATTTTCTCGCTACTCCCCATTTGTTCAGCTTGGATTCCAGTTTCCCTTGCCTCCCCTTACACAGCTGAATGGTTTCATGAATGTTTCAAACAGGCTTGATTGCTGGATCACAAAAGTTGAGCATTTCTATAGCTTCTCTTCTCTAAGAGAACCTTTAATAAGAGGGTGTCTGGATTGCTCGAAAAGCTTCTTATATGGATTGCCCCTTGGGGGATTCTTTGATGTGAAACAGGGGCTGCATGCTTTCTGGGATGCTTTCCATACTCCAAGCATGTATACCAGATGTATTGGATGACAACTCCCAGCATCCCCAGCCAGTTGTAGTCCACACATCTGGAGGGCACCAGATTGGGGAAGGCTGATGTATACAGTTTGAATTCTCACGTGCTGAATAAGACCTGATTATCACAAAGCTCTCGCTACAGTCTGAACACTGGCCTGCTCTTTCCCTGTGTGGTTTTTTGATGTGAAGTAAGGCAGTCGCCACGACTGAAGCTCTTCCCACATCAACACACTGATATGGTTTATCCCCCGTGTGAAGCCGCTGATGTCGAATGAGGTCTGAGTTCTGACCAAAGCTCTTTTCACACTCTGAACATTTATACGGCTTCTCTCTTGTGTGGATTCTCTGATGTCTAATGAGGCTTGACTGAGCGCTCAAGCTCATGCCACAGTCTGAGCAGCTGAATGGTTTCTGCCCGTGTGCATTCTCAGGTGCATATTCAGGATCGATTTACGAATGAAACTCTTGCCGCAATTGGAACAGTTATAAAGTTTCTCTTGCCTGGGACCCTTTGATGTGAGGTAAGGTTTGCTTTGTGATTGAAGCTCTTTCCACAATCCAGACATTTATGTGGTGGCTCCCCGTGGTGGAGTCTTTGATGCTGAGTGAAGCTCTTCACAAATGTCAAGCTTTTATGGGTCCCTCCTCTGCGGGAGTACCAAGGCACACGCTCCTTCTCTTTCTCTTTGATTTTCCTGTTCGATCAGTATTTCATTCAAATCCACATCCAAACAGGTAGCAGATTGAGCCTTATTCTCAGCCCGATTTCCCTCCTGCATCTTTGAATCACTTGGACTCTGGAGGTTCTCTTTCAGCTGTTCACAGCCAGCTCTTTCTAACGATGTCCCTCGTCTTTGACCTCCATTCGTGCAGTCCCACAAGCCACCCTCTGGAATAAACAGCAAAACCAGAATTAATATTATGAAAGGGACGGGAGGGAGGGGGGAGAAAACAGATTCTGTTTTCTAATTCTCCAAAGGACTTCCAAAAGGAGGATCCTACTGTGTACACATAAGAATAATACACTATGATGAATTAGGTACTATTTAATAACCAAAGAAAACTAGCAGGATGTGCAATGAACCCTGGCTTGACCTGACTGATGATGATGATGATGATGATGATGATGATGATGATGATGATGATGATGAAGATGATTTCATTTCTATACTGTCCAAGAGCCGAAGCTCTCTGGGCAGTTCACAACAATTCATGAAAAACACAAACCAACAAATACAATAAAAAC